>ML289486.1:0-31239 GCA_005239495.1 Nicotiana undulata
GACTACGACCTTGAGTAGGAACTTCAAACCAGTCACATTGGAATAATATGACTGAATTATTGTCCAAATATTGGATCTCTAAAATGTATTATGTTTTGATGATATAACAAACTTTTATATGAAGAACCAGATAAAGGACATGATATGTAGACAACAGAACTAGTCAGCTTTAACTTGAGGAATTCTGGACAATGTACTGTTAAACGTATAAGGACCAGTTGAAGGACCTGACCCCTTGACAGACTCACATATGCAAGTACAGGTCAACTCTACAGTTGTAAAAAGTTGTGGCAGAAAAATGACTGCCTGCAGCTGTACACGCTACAGTGCAGTAACAGTGCAACAGTCACTTCCCATTGGTTTTGTAGTGTACTTTCAAGATATGGGACATCCTTCTTGGAATATGCCAAGGTCTTTAATATCTTGTTTGAAGACAAACAAGACACTCACTTGAGCATTTACTAATAACATTCTCTCAAGCATTGAAGTGGTATCTAGCATTGAAGACTCAAGTGTTTCAAGAGCAAGAAGACAACTCCACTAAGACGGACCAATTTCATATTGTGTTGTTAGAGTCTTTAGTTGAGTTGTAATCTTGCATTTTGTCTTTAATTGTATCCTACTTGCTTCTTTAGAAGCACCGTATTAGGAATCTATCAACCTTAAACCATCCGTGTTTGTGTTGCGATTAGGGTTAGTCATAAGTTAAAGTCTTTGTAACTAGATAGTGACAAAGTGGCTTGTAATAGTGATTACAAGTTAGTGTGTTGAAGTCTTTGTAAGAAGTACATTACAAAGTGGCTTGTAATAGTTTAGATTACAAGTTAGTGAAGTTGAAATCCTACAAGTGTAGGTCATGGTTTTTGTCCCCCTTGAGTGGGATTTTTTCACGTAAAAATCCCTTGTCTCTTTACTTGCTTTCTTAGTGTACTTCTCTGTGGGAACTAGTAGAGGACTTGGTAACTCTACAGTTTGGTGGAATCATAGAAACTATCATTTACCTATGTGCTTTTATTGCTTATGTGCTACTTGTTTTAAAATTCACAAAGTTTGTTTGACCGGGAACCACAGTTGTGGACTTCGAGGGGTGCCTAACACCTTCCCCTTGAAGTAATTTCAAGCCCTTACTCTGTCTCTGGTTATCCAATCTGTGTTTGTAAATGACTCTTAGTAGGTGCCGTAACGCACCTTAATTCGTTAGGTGGCGACTCTTCAACTCCTTACATACCCCTTTCCCAAAAGGAAACGAGTTGTCCCAATAAATGTCAAAAACCCTAACCAATCTGAAAGGAGAAGGAAAAGGGGGGGGGGGGCGAAACCATGGTACCTACAATAAGGACATCATTAGCGCAACACAAAAGAGGTGACCCAACTGTGGTTACTCAGACTTCACCCTTACAATTGGTCACAATTATCATTGACATTTACTGTGGCATTTAAACAAACACTTGGTGGACATCATTCACCGGAGCCCCCAATTAATCAAATTGAAACCCAATTACCACCACAATTGCCCCAAATTCACCCAACTAAGTCAAGAGATAGAACTCCCCAAATACCACCACATACAAGCACTAAGTATACACTACAATCTATTTCTAAGAAAAAGGAAGAAAAGGGGGGGAAAAACTACCCAACAAAAATTAAAAAAGAAAACCTAACAAAAATAAAGAAATTAGCAAAGAGAAAACATACATGTGGTGTGAGAGGATAGTGAGAAGTGAATAAGTGTGTGGGGGATTGAATGAGCAAATAATTTGGGAAGGTGAGAGTTGAGAGTACTTTGAGGAAGGGAGAAGGAGGCGTGCATTTTTGGGTGGGGAGAGGAAGAGTTTAAAAGAGAAGTGTTTTAGGATGAGTAGGAGAAAGGGGGAGATAAATTAAAATCAAAATAAAAAAAATTGAAAAAAATTACACTTACGAAACAAACGTGTCAGCGACCTCGCTAGTGCGGTCGTAGCGCGTTCATAGAGCGGTCGCGCTAGTTAAACAGACTACAAGTCCATATGTGCGGCCACTAGCACGGTTGTAGCGCGCCCGCACTAGTAGCATCGAGACGAGGCAGAATGGAGGTCCTTTAGCGCGGCCACTAGTGCGCCCACTCTACTTCCAGGCAGAATGATCCCTGATTAGCGCGACCGCGCTACCCCCAGGCCTCGAAACTTTACACTCTTTTTTCCCTAATCTTTCCCTTAGTGTGGCCGGATTCCTCCCTCGCCTAAGCTCACCTGCACGTGTTAGTACTTAGTTAATGTTGTGGGATGACAATTACAACAAGTCATGGGTTGCCTCCCATGCCTGATTTAAAATCGCGACATGACGCAGATGAGCACAATTAAGGCTCGCTTGACCTCTGAGGTTCAGTCAGATGTATCATAGACACTTCCTTGGTTTCATCCATGCTCACATACGGTTTCAATCTGTGCCCATTAACTCTAAATGTGTGGGAATCTTTTTCTGAAGCAATCTCTATGGCACCTGAAGGGAGCACTTCGACCACACGAAATGGCCAAGACCATCGCAGCTTGAGTTTACCTGGAAATAACCTTAATCTTGAATTATACATCAACACCATATCTCCGGGTTTGAAGTTTCTCTCAACAATGTTCTTATCGTGCAACCTCTTCATTCTTTCCTTGTATAGACTTGTTCTCTCGAAAGCAAGATATCTTAATTCATCTAGATCATGTAGTTCGGTGACTTTATTTGTGCCCGCAGCCTCAATATCCATATTTAGTTGTTTCAATGCCCACCAAGCTCTATGTTCCAGTTTTACCAGCAAGTGACAGGCCTTTCCGAACACCAACTTGTATGGTGACATACCAACTGGTGTTTTGAACGCGGTTCTGTAGGCCCAGAGTGCATCATCTAGCTTTTTCTCCTAATCAGTTCTTGTGGCGTTCACAGTCTTAGTTAGCACACACTTGATTTCTCTATTCGACACTTCAACTTGTCCACTGGTATGAGGATGGTAAGGGGTTGCCACCTTGTGGCGCACATCGTACTTTGCTAGCAATTTCTCGAAGGCACGATTGCAGAAGTGAGTGCCTCCGTCAGTGATGATAGCTCTCGGGATCCCAAAATGGGTGAATATATTCTTCTTCAAAAACCCCACCACCACACTTGCATCATTGGTGGGGATTGTTGCATCTTCCACCCATTTGGACACATAATCTACAACAACAAGTATGTATTTATTGCCGTAGGAGCTGACGAAGGGCCCCATAAAGTCTATCCCCCAGACATCGAACACTTCAACCTCTTGAATTGGGTTCATGGGCATCTCATGGCGACGGAAAATGTTCCCAGTTCGCCGACATTCATCACAACCCTTCACCCATTGATGTGCATCCTTGAACATAGTTGGCCAGTAGAACCCGGCTTCTAGAACTTTTGTTGTCGTCCTGACTCCTCCAAGACGCCCGTCATATGATGATGCGTGACATGCCTGCAAAACAGAAGATTGTTCTATCTCGGGGACGCACCTCCGGATCATATTGTCAATACAAATTCTAAACAGATAAGGTTCATCCCAGTAATACATGCGGCAGTCACGGTAAAAAAAATTCTTTTGCACGGAGGAGAGTTCATAGGTCTCTATACCACTTGCCAGGTAATTTGCAATGTATGCATACCATGGCACTTCTTCAAGGCTTGTGGCGAGTAGCTGCTCGTCTGGAAAGGTTTCCATAATATCCTCTGCCACAACTGCATTTTCAGCTCCTTCAAGTCGCGATAGATGATCCGCGACTTGGTTCTCCGTGCCCTTACGGTCACTAATCTCCAGGTCGAACTCTTGCAGTAGCAGCACCCAATGAATCAACGCATTTTGGAATCCTTCTTTTCAATCAAGTACCTGAGAGTAGCATGATCACTGTAGACAACTACCTTAGAGCCAATCAGGTATGATATGAACTTGTCGAAAGCAAACACCACTGCCAGCATCTCTTTTTCAGTCACAGTGTAGTTCAGTTGGGCTTCGCTCAACGCCCTACTTGCATAGTAAATTGGGTGCATTATCTTGTCTTTCCGTTGTCCTAGCACTGCTCCCACTACATAGTCACTGGCATCACACATGAGCTCAAATGGTTGCTCCCAGTCGGGGGCAACAATGATGGGTGCCGTGACTAGCCTCTTCTTCAACTCCTCAAATGCTACCCTGCAATCATCAGAAAACACGAAAGGTTTATCGTTTTCTAACAACTTACACAGGGGTTGGCAATTTTGGAGAAGTCTTTGATGAATCTTCGGTAGAAACCGGCATGCCCGAGGAAGCTCCTGATTTCTTTAACTGATGTGGGAGGTGGAAGCTTTGCTATAACATCAACTTTAGCACGATCCACCTCGATTCCCTTGCTTGACACCAGGTGTCCCAAGACTATACCCTCTTGTACCATGAAATGTCACTTTTCCCAATTGAGTACAAGGTTAGTCTCAATACACCTCTTCAGCACTCGGTTCAGATTTGCAAGGCACTCATCGAATGAGTTTCCCACCACTGAGAAATCATCCATGAACACCTCCATTATATCTTCGACCATGTTAGTGAATATGGCCATCATGCACCTTTGGAATATGGAGGGTGCATTTCATAGGCCAAAGGGCATTCTTCTGAAGGCAAAAATCCCATATGGACATGTGAACGAGGCCTTCTCTCTGTCTTCTGGAGGAATGGAAATTTGGTTGTACCCTGAGTACCCATCCAGAAAACAGAAGTGAGACCTCCCTGCCAGTCTGTCAAGCATCTGATCAATGAAGGGAAGTGGGAAGTGGTCTTTCCGGGTGGCCAGATTCAATTTCCTATAGTCCATGCAAATTCTCCAGCCTGTGACGGTTCTTGTAGAGATCAACTCATTGTTATCATTTTTCACCACTGTCATACCACCCTTCTTAGGAACACATTGTACCGGGCTAACCCAGTTGCTGTCATAGATGGGGAAAATGATTCCCGCATCCAACCACTTAATAATCTCCTTCTTCACCACTTCCTTCATGTTGGGGTTCAACCTTCTTTGGTGTTCCCTGAAAGGTTTGTGCCCCTCTTCCAACAGAATTTTGTGCATACAATATGCCGGGTTGATCCCCCTAATGTCTTCCATGGTCCACCCAATGGCAGTCTTACACTCTGTGAGTACCTGCAAAAGTTGTTGTGCATGCACATCTAACAAACTGGATGAGATAATAACATGTAATGTGGAGTTAGGTCCTAGAAACGTGTACCTGAGATGGGCTGATAGTGGCTTCAACTCCATCTTTGATGGCTCTTCTACAGACGGCTTGGCTGGCGGAGTCTCTCTCTTTTCTAAGTGTAGGGGCTCAAATTCAAGGGATCTCTGCCAAATGCCTTTGCCCTCAAGAGCCAGCACCCATTCTGCCAATTCTTCCCCATTCATCTCATCCAAATTCATAAGACATGCAGCAAGGGGGTCCACAATAGTCAGGGACTCATCATCCTCTTCCAGGATTACATCAACGACATCAATAAGAGAGCAATTGGCAAATTCACTTGGCCGCCTCATGGATTTCTGCACGTTGAATGTTATCTCCTTATCGTTCAACATCATCTTGAGCTCCCCAATTTCACAATCAATGAGAGCTCGCCCTGTGGCCAAGAATGGCCTTCCCAAGATTATGGGAATATCTTCATCCACTCTACAATCCAGAATCACAAAATCTGCAGGGAATACAAATTTCCCTACATGGACCAATACGTCATCCAGAATACCTGAGGGTCTTTTCACCGTTCTATCTGCAGCTGCAACAACATAGATATCGGTCTAGCTCTTCCAATCCCCAACCTCTTATATATGGCAAGGGGAATAAGATTAATTTTGGCCCCCAAATCACAGGGTGCCTTGGCAAAGGCAAAATTACCAACGGTGCAGGGAATTGTGAAACTCATTGGATCAGACAACTTTTCAACAATTAGTCTGGTCATAACGACACTACAGGTTTGAGTAAGAGTCATTGTGGCCAAGTCTTGGAAGTTGAGTTTTCGGGACATCAAGTCCTTCATCATCTTTGCATAACCAGGCATCTCCTTCAGAACATCAATCAAAGGAATATTTACCTAAATTTGTTTCAACATCTCCAAGAATTTCTTGTGTTGCTCATCTTTCTCGTACTTGGCCAACCTCTGTGGGAATGGTGTTGGAGGTATCTTCTTCCCAGTGATTTGGGCTTTCTCCTTGTTAGACACTACCTTTACGACCGGTTCTTGGTCTGTCTCAGCTTCTTTATCAGCCTCGATATATGCGTTGTTTTTTTCCTGGGCAGACTGCATTGTCACCTCGGTCAGTCTTGTTGAATCATCTATTTCAATGGGCACTGGTACAAGTGTATCAGCCTATCTGCTTTCTCGAACCCTTTCCTGCTCCAAGTCTAAGTCTCTGCCATTGCGTAGACTCACTGCCATCAACTACTTTGGGACCTGATCCTTTGGATTTACCTGAGTGTCTGCAGGCAATGTCCCATGAGGACGATTATTCAAAGACATCGAGATCTGGACCATTTGCACTTCAATATTCTTTATGGCTGACTCATGTGCATCTACTCATTCACTCATTTTCGCAGTTGACTCAATAACCTGCTGCATCATTGCCTCGAGTCTAGCAAACCCATCTTCATGTCTCCCACCATGTTGTTGCTGAGGAGGATGATAAGCCTGTTGCTGATTCTGATTATTACCCATGTGGCCTTTGGTAGGGCGCCACATTACCGTGAGGTCGCATGGCTCCCATATTTCCATTGTTGTGTTGCGGTTGGACTGACCTGTATGGCTGATTTTGCTGGCCCAAATTCTGACTACCCTGTCTCTTCCCCCCATAATTAGACACATAATTCATGTTCTCAGGGTAGTGATGATGATCTCTTTCAGCATTCCATTGACTACCAAGTGGCTGACTAATGCAGGATATGCATAAGTCCCCATTGGTTGTATCCACAATATGCACATGATGTTTCTGCTTTGAGTCTTTCACCTTTTTAGTGAGTATGCTCATTTGTGTCATTAAGGTGGCCATATTTTCAGCAAGAGTGTTGACTGGATCTATGGCCACTGAGTGAACTACTAGAGTGATGGGTGCATTCCTGGTTGTCCACCCCCAATTTTGTGCCATTTTGTCAAGTAGGATATGGATGTCTCTCCATGATTTGCTCAAGAATGCTCCACCAGCTGAAGCATCAACATTCGCCTTTACACTATCTGCCAGACCCATGTAAAACTGCTGCCCCAACATCTGCTCTAGAATACCGTGGTGCGGACATATAACCAACATCCTTTTAAATCGTTCCCATGTTTCTTGCAATGTTTCCGTTGGTTTCTGTCTGAAGCTCAAGATCTCGTCAATTTGTTGAGCTTTCTTGTTGGGTGTATGGAACTTGTTCACAAACTACTTGACTAACTCCTCCCATGTAGTAATGGAATTGATGGGGAGTGAGTTTAGCCAAGTCTGGGTTGCTCCTGTCACTGAAAATGGAAACAACAACACCTTTATTGCTTCCCGAGTTACGTTTGGATACCTTTGAGTTTTTCAAATCGACAAGAAATTCTTTAACTGTTGTTGGGGATCCTCAATGTATGACCCCGAAAATAGTCCCTTGTTCTGCAACAAGTGTAGCATGTTGTTTGTGATCTGAAAAGATTCAGCCTGTATCTGCGGGACTACTATCGTTGTGACCAAATTCTCCACCGTAGGTTGTGCCCAGTCATATAAAGGAGCCTCTGGCACAAGAGGCGCCACTACCTGCGCAGCTGGGTCCACCATGTTATCCCCATTGTTGTTCCAGTTGTTTACTAGATCTCCCATGTCTGGTTCAAGTTGTTCAGTTGATGGTTGTTGTTTGTTTTTCCGGCTGGCCCCGTTCAAGGCCTTGAAAAATTTCTCAGGGTCTAATAAGGCTTCAAACACTTCATCAGTTCTCGATGAGTTCTAGGCATGCACCTGTACAACCAAGTTAACAAACGTTAAAATTTCAATGTATGGATTGAAAATGAAGAAAATTGACTACACTAAGAATTTTTGTATTTTTTCCAACTGTAATTGATAACACCGTTAATTCTCCGGCAACGACGCCAAAATTTGATCACGCCCAACTATGCCTTATAAAAAGGACTAAGCGAAAGTTGCAAATATAATCTCAGTATTTAGCCAAGAGTCGAATCCCATAGGGAATTAACCTATCAATTACTTTTGTTAGACTCACTGAATTCTTCGTAATCAACTTCCCAGATACTTTGAATAATAATGGTTGATGTTTATGCTAACTATAAATAAATAAAATTAATTAAACTAAAAGATAACTATGACTGGCTTGTAAACAAATAAGAGAAGGATCTAAGGTTGTGATTTCCCTTGTTGATGGAATCCCTTCCTGTTATGTTTTATATAGTTTTTCCTAATCGTCTCTATCAATCATGAGCACTCTTGTTACCGTAAATCTCTCCCCAGTAATTACGACAATTTACTAGATGCACTCTCCCGAGTTACGCTAGCTAGCTTTTATTAAAACTCACTTAGATTGCACCAAAGGTTTCGTTATCCCTAATCCCACCTTTAAACCATCGGTTATGGATCCCTCTTATACTTTGGGAGTGGTGTTGTTCAACGACTACCTAAATATGCACTATCTCCCGAGTAATACATACTAAATAGGCACAACTAATTGAGGGCCCTTCAATCAACTACAACAAGAACTTAGTTGACCAAATAGAGATTAAACCGGGCAAACTATATTAATACAACAAGAAGTTCATCCTTCAACAGGTTCTACCAAAATATTAGACTAAATAAATTAGCTACTCATAATTGTGCTCATAATAACAACAATAGAATTCATCATGAATGGGAAAAACACAATGAAGAAAGATGAAACTCGATGTCGAATTATCCTCCTTGCCTCTTGCCTCTCTTTGCCTTGAACAAGACCTTAAAACCTTGATATCTCTTCTTTTGGGCGAACTGGACCTTTTATAGGTTAAGTGGAATTGTCCCCAAGCTTCCAATTTTACCCCTGAAATAACCGCGTGCTGGATGGAACTAGCGCGGCCGCGCTACTGGCCGCGCTACTGGCCGCGCTAAATGCAATGTAGACTGCCTCGTGACTGCTGGACTAGCGCGTCCGTGCTCGTGACCGCGCTAATCTTCCTGCTACTCCTGGACTAGCGTGGCCGTGCTAATCACGTATCTTTCTGCCCAGCGACCCCTGCTCTAGGTGGCCGCGCTAAGATCAGTTTTGGCCCACGCTAGAGTAGATAATCCTTTTTGTTTTCTTCCTTCTTTCACACGCTCTTAACTATGAGGGGCTTTCTTGCTTTAATTTAGCTCCAATCACCATCCTAGGTTCTCATAAGCACAACTTGCTCCTGCAAAACATAAAATCCACAATTAGAGCCATTTTAACGTCATTTAAACTTCCTAGGACATTGAAGCATAGTAAAGTTGGAGTATAAATAGTCGTTAAACTACATGAATCTAGCCTATTATCAAGAACTATAAGGATTCTCAAAATAATCCTCCACTTTGTGAAAGTAGTATTTGTCACCGATTTGACATGAGATTATGTAGAGTACATATAGATGATTATGGTCCATTCATGATGTTAATGTGACAACATGTGATTTATAAATACATATTCATTCTTGCTAGAATATGAATGTGCTAGTGGTAGTGAATAAACCACACTCGCCTCTAGAGTGAGGTTTGAGATGAAATAAGAAAATAATTTCATTATTATGGCATGAGTGGTCATTGATCATGTACCTATTGTTATTAGCCAAAATATTATGGCAATGCGATTATTACATGCCAAAAGTAATATTATTACATGTCAGACGCATTTGCTAATCCAAAGAAAGTAACTATATTCTCAATGCAAAGCTCCTATTAGAATAAGTCATAGAAGGAAAGTCCATGGTACACCTAAAGCGTTTAGACAAATCGGTTTCAAATAAAATTCTGATAAAAAAGATGAGAAAATGATCATAGTAATGAGGCAAGTGATCTAGAAGATCACATGATATAATACTTCATAATATCTCAGGAGAGGTTCAGGTACCTGAAATGAATGAAGAGATCTCTATGTTATGTCTTTATGAAAAAATATTAGAACCGATATAAAATGTTCGTCAACGACATCTATGATAGCGTAAATATATATGAGAATCTTAAGTCTAGGAAACAATTCAAGTAGAATTGGTTTCATATGAAAGACATGTAGTTTTGGACCTGTAGTTCAAACACTTGAAAGTATAAGGTTAGTGGTGTGTGCAATGACTTTTATCTATCTTATGTCTAGTATGACATGAAAATTTGATGTAACTCTAAAGTCCATTTATATGACTTATATGACTATCCCTGAAGGATTTAGATCACACAAAGCATATACAATTTTTGGTCATGATGTACCACATCCTAAGTGCAATTTGTGCACATGTGTATCTTGTTATAACTATAAGCATGATAATGTGATAGCGAGAATACCTCTATCTATCTCGCTACCTACTCTTTTTGCAAAAAGGCTTTGGGGACAAGGTCAGACTCGAGAAATAGTTTACTTCAAGGTTGCAGGGAGGACGACGCTCTGCATGTGGGCATCACTATTTATCATGTCAAGATGGAATTCCAGTTTGTTTTTGAATTACCAACCATTCTAGAGGAGCAGTTTATTTAGCAATTTATAGTCTTCATTTATCTGTTTTTTCATCCATTTTAGGTTCTATTAATTTTATAACAACTATTTTCAACATGGAAAAGAAAAGGTTATCGCTATTGGCTTACCCTTATATCAGGCCTCGGTGGAGATATTGAAAAGCCATTCCACGACATCAGATAAAAACATTATATTTCTATCAAGAATGATGATTTCAAGGTGCAATATATTCACTCAAGTTAATATGGCTGATTTGTTTATCAAATCTCTACCAACGATCTTTTGAAGATGGTGCACAAGATTGGAATGCGAAGGCTCGAGGATGTGAATTGATGCTCGCATCAGGAGGAGTTAATACGCGTTGTACTCTTTTTCCCTTACAAGGTTTTGTCCCATTAGGTTTTCCTTGCAAGTTTTTTAACGAGACAACCAAAAGGCGTATTTCTAAACATGTTTACTTTTTTTCCTTCACTAGAATTTTTTCTCACTGGGTTTTATTTTAGTAAAGGTTCTGTTGGATAGACATTCAAGGGAGAGTATTATAAATAAAATTGTATATAAGGTGAATGTCTATATTTTAGATAGATCTTAGGGTTTGTTACTAAGTCACTTTTTCTCTCTATAATAGAGTGATTCTATTCCATTATAATTCATTCTAAATTAATAAGAATTCCCTCTTTCTATAGTACTCATCTTCTTTTATCGGTTCATAACATAATCATTGTTCATCATATATGAGTCAATTTAATATGAATCGTGTAAAATTAGGACTTATTTATTATTTAGTACTTATTGAATAAAGAAAATCCTGGCCATCCATCCCCTCAGCCTACCTCACCTTAGCCCACCAACCACAAAAAAGAAACAAAAAAAAAAAGACAAGTAACTTTAAATAAGTTGATTTAGCATTTTGAGTTTTGGGGTTTAAGAGGAAAAGCAAGGGTGCAGTGGATTGGGTTTGTCGCGTAGTCGGCTAATTTTCTCCCCCTTCATCTTCAAAACCTCACCCTTTCGTTTCTCTCTCTCTCTCTCTCTCTCCCCCTCAACCTCTGCAGTCTGCTCTGCTCTCTCAGAGAGTTCCATACCTCCATGAAGAAAATCGTTACATAATTTTTCTTCCTATCCAAACAAGAAAAAGTTTGAAGAAAATGTCTCATTCAGTATTCCAAACAGCACAAATCATGCCTATCAATACCCAAATCATCCCTTCCTCTAAACCCCACTTATCTTCGAAACCCTTATTGCCCCCTTCACTCTGCCGCCCTTCTCTTTTCGCCGGAAAAGTTCGTAAAACCAACGGTGTTATCATCAAGGCCACGGCGTCCCCGGCGGTCGACGGCGACCCTATTGCCGCCTTGGAACGCTGCTTTCAAGCTTCACCTTCTCTCGATTCCCCGGCGTCTTCGTCGTCGTCTTCTTCGGTTATGCACGCTCCGGTTATGAAGGGAGGGAAATACGGTGCGTTTGGTGCGACTACTTTGGAAAAATCGAAGCTTGATTTGACCCAGCAGAAGCAGACCAGGTCTAGCCCTGAGGTTTGTTGCGTCTTATCCCTTAATTTTCCCCTTCTTTTTTTTCCTTCAAATTTATAACTCCAGCTGATTGCTAAAATTGGAACTAGAAATAATATAGTGATAGTTGAAAAACCTCTGCTTAAAAATATGATTTTTAATGTTAGAGTCAGTGAGTTCTTTTTAAGCTGAAATTAATGTCAAAAACTTAAATTCTTGGTATTTAGTAAGTTCTAGCGTTTTGGACATTTCCCAACTAGCTTGGATTTTGAGGCTTTGTTGATTGATTGATTGATATAGGGATTTAGGCATTGCCTGCTTGGTCTTAGGCTTGTTATTTATCATTTTATATTATCCTCGTAACAAGAGGAGGTTCTTTCTATCATCAAGGCATGTTTACCAAAATTAAGATGATATTCAAGATTTGACTGGCTGACAATCGGCCATAGAAAACGAGGGCGGAATTTTCTTGTATTACCACTGTTTACCTTCATACTTAAGTCGTAATTTAGTATATTGCTAACAAAGGTTGAAGGAGGTGTAGAGACAGTGCTATGTGTATAGAATGAATGGCTGTATAGATGTTTCTGTTCTCTCCACGTGTTATGCTAGCGACTGGGAATGAAGAGTTTTTCTGTGTGCGATTTCAATTGCTATTCACAATTGATTGACAAAGGTCTGGCCAGCTCTGACAAATAGCAAAAATAAAATGCAAAGTTTGTTAAAATTGACGCTGCCTAAAATGGCAACGTGTCCAAGAATAAATAATTCTGAAGTTGCTTACTAGATTCGAGATGTGTCGTATGCCTTTACCAAAGGCATCTCGTTGTTGTTCTTTTCAATGAAATGGAAAAGTGAAAAAAAAAGACGAGAAGATATAGCATTCTTCTTGAATGTACTTCTTAGTTGGGTGTAGATGGTGTTGATTGTCGCTTCTGCTGCTATATAACATATAGCATTCTAGTCCAACTATGTTGAGAGCGATGCTGTCTCTCCCTCATGATCTTAAGCTTCATTGTTAACCTTGTGCTAGTACTATTTAATAAACACTTGATTGACCAAATTTGCTAATAACTTGGCCTCATCGCAGCTTTCAACTGGTGGAGGAGGTGGAAATATGGGAAAGAATCTAAATCATGGTGGTGGTGATGGAGGTGACGATGGTGGTGATGATGATGATTACTTCGATGATTTTGATGATGGTGATGAGGGAGATGATGGTGGACTCTTTAGGAGACGAATGATACTGCAGGAGGTAAGAAGCCTCTGCAAGTGGAAAATGTTTCTACTTAATTCTGGGTTTATCCTACAGGGTTTATTGTACAGTATTATGTCACTCATAATTTTTCCATGGTGCCCAGTTGTTTGATCGTAAGTTTGTTGATGCCGTGCTGAACGAGTGGCAGAAGACAATGATGGATTTACCAGCGGGACTTCGGCAAGCCTATGAAATGGTATAATACTCTACTGAGTAGTCTTATTTGGTTGCGTTATTTCTATGTCTAATTTTAGTTTCTGCTTGTTCATCCAGGGATTAGTGAGCTCTGCCCAAATGGTGAAATTTCTTGCTATCAATGCTAGGCCCACCATGGAGAGATCTATTTCTCGGCTACTTCCTCCAGGATTATCCAGGGCATTCATTGGCAGGTAACATATCACTATTACAGTACTCAAAACACCCCCAGGGAAATTATTTTGGACAAAACCCTGTCTGCTAGATACATAGTATGTAATGGCATGTCAGAAATATCATTGCTTATCAGGGTAGTTATTCTGTCTGTTTAAATTAAAATCATCTCAAAATATCTTGCATCTTCAACTTCAAGTACGTTTCTTAAGTGGGGATCTTAGATTCTTAGTAGCTCAGTTGATTAGTTATCCGAACTTTCACCTTGTTGGTAAGGGTTCGATTCCCCACTTTGTAATCCCCTCCCCTATTTCCCCTTCCCCTACCCCTACTTATGTATAATAATAACTTTTTTAAGAGTATGTTTCTTACCATTGCAGCCATTACTTCAAAGCTTTATGGTGTTGTTAGATTCACAAGCATTTTCTTGAAGGTCAATTCCTTTTCTATAACTGGCCGCTAAATGAACGAGATATAAAGACTCTCTGAATGTACTGAGAAGAATTAATGAAATGAATCAAATGGAGGGGTGAAAAAGATATCAACCCAATACCATTTCCTGGGCACTCAGCTGCGAGGTTCGAGATCGTGAAAGATCTTTGAATGAAGCAGAACTTTTTTTTATGTCTGAGAAATCCGTCTATGGCCAGCCGTTAGGACCACCCGCAGCCTACGAAACTAGGGTATTATGGGCACGCTCCTCTTAAATACCAGGCTTAGTTCGCATGGCGCAGAACTCGAACCTGTGACCTAAATCACAAGTTCCTTGCCCATTTCCACGCATTCAATGTAAGAGCTGCTAATGCAATAGTGAACCTAAGAAGGCAAAGCGCCAAAAGGAACTTTCTTTCTTCATAATTCTGCAGCCAAAATGTGGTTATGTTATGGGATTTCTATTATGACACGTGATGAGCTGGCAGGAATGTGTTTGATCTGCTGATGAAGGAGCAGCAGTCTTGTTTTTTCTTTCAAAAACTTGAAAGGAAATTGATAGCACCAATTTTCGACGAAGATCAAATCAAACCAGCAAAGTCTATAAGATATAAAACTCTGCAGGATGGAAGTTGCTCTGGCTATATCAATCCCCAAACTTTAATGCTTTGTAAATCCATGGAGCAGTTTGACACCTTAGGCTATGTCATCTAAGCTTTTCAGATTTTAAATGTTGTCTAATATTTTGCTGTCTAAACCATGTCTTGAGTATCAAGTTTTTACCTCATATTGAAGCCGACATTTCCAGTTTCCTTAATTTTTTTCTGGGTTGTCTTTCTGTGACAGGAAGATCGCAGATCCAGCATTTGTATACAAGCTGCTTCTGGAGCAGGCAACTACAATCGGTTGCTCAGTGTGGTGGGAGATCAAAAACCGTAAGGAAAGGTACTTTGTTTTTTTGCCCTTCTTTTTTTCTTTTCTTTAATGTTCTATTGGTTAAATTTGTTTATTTTGGGGGGGGGGGGGGGGGAGCGCATTGACGGCTTTCTTCAAGCCACTCCTCCTTGGGCAACCTTACCTGGTTCAGAAATGTTAAAGGCTAATGTTGCTAATGAAACTCACTGCAAGAGGATTGACTTAGTGACAATTTTTGTTTTACTCTGATCTAGGATTAAACAGGAGTGGGATCTTGCACTTCTTAACGTTCTAACTGTAACGGCTTGCAATGCTGCTGTTGTTTGGACGCTTGCTCCTTGTCATTCCTATGGAAATACATTCCGCTTCGATTTGCAGAACACATTACAGAAGCTTCCGAACAATATCTTTGAAAAGAGCTATCCTTTAAGAGAATTTGACTTGCAGAAGAGAATTCATTCTTTTTTCTATAAGGCTGCAGAGTTGTGTATGGTTGGACTCAGTGCAGGAGCCGTGCAAGGGGGTCTATCGAATCTTCTTGCCAGTAAAAAGGAGGGAGGGTAAGCATTTTTTGGCATATGGGCCATTTAATTTCTCCATTTAAGTTTTCAGTTGGATCTTAATTTTCATTTAAGGGAAATGTAAAGTCTGTCATTGCTGATGGCTTCTTTCTACCATTCACTAGGTTATCAGTGAGTATCCCATCTGTGAGCAGTAATGCACTTGGTTATGGAGCCTTCCTTGGTGTTTATGCAAACCTGCGTTACCAGCTGTTGAATGGATTTGACAGAGCTGTAATTAGTTACTTTGATGTTATTGGGGTGGCTCTCTTCTTCAGCACTGCCATGAGGTATTTAGCTGGGAAAATATATGATATCATTGCATATTGCAAACCGCAGTTGTATCAGAGTCAATTTCATGTTTCAGTAGTGCACTCAGAAAATTACTCCATCCGTTTCAATTTAGATGAGGTAGTTTGACTCGGCACGGAGTTTAAGAAAAAAAAAACATTTGAAACTTGTGGTCTTAAAAGCTTAAGGGGTAAAAGCTTTGTGGGGTCATGACATTTGTGTGGTTATAAAAGCTTTTCATTAAGGGTAAAATAGGTATACTTAAGAGTTTAAAGTTGAATTATTTTCAAATTTAGAAATGTGTCATTTATTTTTGAACAGACACAAAGGGAAAGTACCTCATCTAATTTGAAACAGAGGGAGTAGTTTTTTTCCTTTTCTATTTCCTTCCTTTTTCAAATATTGATACAAAAGATGATTACCCCTATGAGTAAAAAGTTGGTTGGGGTTCTTTTCGGTTATAACTTGCTCTTCTGTAAGGTCTATAGTATTTTTTGTGTTCTTCGGTTGCAGTACTTAGTGAGTACAGTTTAAAGAACAATTGCTGTCTCATTAAAAGAAAGATTACCATATGTATCCCAAGACAAGATGAAATTATATGTGATTCTTGATATGACGTCAGGATATATTTATTTGATTTGGTTTTTTCGAACACTATAATAGTTTTTTATTGTTACGCAGAGCCTTGAATGTTCAAGTAGGAGAGACATCAAGGCTAGCTTGGCTTGGTGTGGAGGTGGATCCATTGGCTCATTCAGATGATGTATTGAAGGCGTACAGTCGGCCTACTGAAGGTCACGAACAGTCATCGTCAAAGTGGTTCATATCCAAGAATGCCATTGTTTCGGGGCTCGGGCTTCTTGGTATCAAACAGGGTCAGAGTAACTCAACGACTGAGGGTGAAACACCAGCAGCTCCCAAGGCTCGGAGAAAAAGAGTAGTCAAGAAAAAGGTAGCAAGTCGAGCCTAGGTGGTTGATATAGTAGGCCATCAGCTGCTCACTTTTTGCAAACGTGAGTCTTGGATGAGGATTTTTGGTCTAAAGAAGCTGAGATGCAAGTTCAGTTATGATCATTACAGCTGGAAGTGATTCAACTGTTCCAAGATGCTGAGAAAGCTGCATCTCCGTTGTTTCCTCATTCCTTTCCAGATTTTTATAACAAGATTTAAGATTGAAGTTTGCAAATCTTTTCAATGGCTAGGTTGTAGGTATATTGCTGATCAATCATTTTTTCAGATGCTTATAGTTTCATGGCTATACCTTATCTACTTTCTTTTTCTCGCTGGTAGTAGTGTCATGCACTAGAGCTCTATTATGAGTACGTTTACTTGTTAGGCAGAGATTGAGAAAACTTAGGCCTTTTTCATTTCTTTATTGTTATGTTTTTCCTATTCGAATCCAACCAAGATGTACAAACTTCCACAGAAGGAGTGACAGCTTTTAATGAGGTCTTTTCTGCCGTAATTATTCTGTTCTGTTTGATATTTCTATTAATGTGAGCCTACTTGTTTCATCCCTTCAGTGTAATGTCTAAATCAAACTATATGTTATAAAATAACGATTGTTAAGTAAATAAACCGAAGACAAGTATATATAAAGAGATTGACATCTTATTCAATTTTCAAATTGATGTACATAATGAAATGAAATCTTCTCTATTTATAGAAGAAGGAAGCTGCAAGCTGCTGTGTAAGCTGCTACTCCAAGTTGTTGTGTAAGCTGCTTGTAAGTTGTTACTGTACCAGACATAAATAATCTTCTACTAGAGATAATATTTATCCATAACTGAGTACTGAAATGATAAGCTTCTTTAGGAAGATTATGAACATCCATAATATATATATATATATATATATATAAATTTTAGTGAAGGAAAAAGAGTACACATATTTAGTAATACGCATTGCTAGGCGCCTCATTAAAAACCTTATAAGGAAAACCTTGTGGGAAAAAAATCTTAGTAAGGAAAAAAGAGTGCATCGCGTATTTTACTCCCCCGATGAAAACCTTGTTTCAAATATTTGAGTCTCCGCATTCCAATCTTGTATACCATCTTCTCAAAAGTTGAATTTGTAGAAAGTATTATCCACCACTATTTTCGATCGATTTAAATTAATGTCATCAAACCAAGAAGCTGTTGCAAGTCTTTTCATTGAGTTGCTTGCAACCTGTCTGCATCAACTGCTTGTAGATAAACTTATATGGAGTACTAAATCGATAATCGTCTTCAGGAAGATTATCTACACCAGAGTAATAAATGGACATCCACAATAATATTTTTGTAATACTCCCCTTGGATGTTCATTATTATGTGCCTCGTTAAAACCTTACTAGGAAAAGCCCTGTGGAAAAAAATCCTAGTCAAGAAAAAAGAGTGCACTAATAATATACATTGCAAGCTGCCTCATTAAAAACCTTACCAGGAAAAATCCCAATGGAAAAAAAACTTGAACAAGGGAAAAAGAGTACAAGTGCATACTTTACTCCCCTGATAAAGATGTTGTTTCAAATACCCAAGTCTCTGTGTAGGAGAAGAGCTATATCTTGCTAGTAAATTAACAGGAAATGCTATGTCAGGCCTTGTAGCATTAGCAAGATACATAAGTGCACCAATTGCACTAAGATAAGTATTTCGCAACCAAGGGATTCCTCATCCTCTTCTGGAGGTCAAAACAGATCCTTATGCACTTCAAGTGATCGAACAACCATTGTTGTACTCAATGAGTGCGCTTTGTCCATGTAAAAGCATTTTAAGACCTTTTTTGTATAAGCAGATTGATGGATAAAGATTCTGTCTGCTAAATATCCAATTTGCAGACCAAGACAAAGTGTTGTCTTTCCAAGATCTTTCATCACAAATTCTTTCTTAAGATATTCAATTGTCTTTTGTAGCTATTCTGGAGTTCCAACTAGATTTATGTCATCAACATAAACAACAAGGATAACAAATTCTGATGACATCTTCATTATAAAATACACGGACAAATAACATCACTTACGTAACCTTCTTTCAGCAAATATTCATTGAGGCAATTATACCACATGCACCCAGATTGCTTTAAACCGTACAATGACCTTTGTAATATGATCAAGTACATTTCTCGAGACATTGAACAATATGATTCAGGCATTTTAAATCCTTCAGGAATTTTCATATAGATTTAATCAAATGAGTCATATAGATCATGACTTGCATTTAAATGGCTTGACATCTTCAGGTGTCTGGACTGCAGGTCCGACCCTCACAATCTTTTACAATATTTTGCACTATATTGTATCAAAGATATCGTTGATGATCATTTTGTATCGGTTCCGAAGTGACATAACTTGTTGAGATCTCATCACTTTCCTTATTTCAGGTACCTGAACTTCTTCTGGAGTTTCATGAAATGTTATGTCGTGGGCTCTTCTAGAGCTCATTTCCTCTTTATTATGATCATTTTGATCATTTGCTCCTATATTTTTCAAGGATTGTTACCTTTGGAACTGATTGGTCTACCACGCTTCATGTGTAAAGTAAACCCCATCCTTCAGGGACTTTAATTTTAATAGGAGCATTCGCAGCTGAAATATGATATTTAATTTTGGATCAGCAAATGCTTCTGGCATTTGACTTGAATTATCTTCTGAGTGAGGATCATACTAATGATAATTCAATTCATATAACATATTTTTCATCTGTTTATTTCATCCCCAAAATGTTAGAAAAACTAACATATATCACCGGTATTCTTTCGGAAACATATCTTTGTGCATTGTGGTAGTGAAATTAATCATATACCACACATCAAAAGATAGTAAAAATATTTGGTTTCTGATCTTAAACCAATTGTGAGGGAGGACTTATCATATTTTGTAGGTCTGATGCATACAAGTGCTGTTGTATGCAATTTAGAAAATCTTAGACCAACACATGGGGCTTTGTTCTCATAAGCGATAGTTTAGCCATTAATAGGAGGTATTCAATGCTAAACTAGTTTGGATATAAACCAGCATCATCAAGATGAACTATCTTGATTTCATAATCTGAAAATTATGTTCTTAATTGATAAAAGCAATTTCAAATGCCAAACTGCAGGTTGACAATAATTACACATGTAACCATCTCATATATGCATCTATAAGTGGTTCACATGATAGGTGAATGAGCCCATATTCACCTTTCATATATTTCAGAATTCAGGGATTATAGCCCCAACTTTAGCTGGTATAATCAATTTATTTTGAGAACAAGCAATACAAGAGAATTATTGAAGAATCTTCTAGTTCTTCAGTATATGCTTATCTGAATTCTCAAATAGCTCATCTAAAAATGGAAAATAGAAACGTCAGGTTTATCATAGCATGTGCTATCTCTTAGTAAACTTCTGGTTTACTATAGCATAAACTTTTGCATTAGTAAACTTCTGATTTACTGTGGCTACTTTTGTATTAGCAAATTTTTAATTTATTGTAGCTACTTTTGCTTCGGTAAAACTTCTGATTTACTGTGACTGCTTTTGCATTAGTAAACTTCTGGTTTACTGTATTAGTAAACTTCTGGTTTACTGTGATACATGGCGTAGTACAAATTGAAGAATAAGGCGGGTAACTTCTCGCATAAATATTATTTTACCCCCTACGATTGTGAAAACATGAAGATTATCAATATTTCAATCATTTGTAGTCTCAATATGATAGCATTTGTATTAGTAAACTTCAGGTTTACTAAAACATATGTTTTGACCATAATCATATAATATGAATAACATATTTGTATATAAACTCTTCTAGAGCCTTCATTTATTATCCACAATCTAATATTTATCAGACACTATTGGTGTCTTCTAGACAAACAATTAGCTATTCAGGAGTTGTTGATACATTTTGTACTATCAAATATTGCTCAGACACTTCAGGTATCATGAGAGAGAATCATAGTCAAATAAACAATATAATGCTAATTCTAAATTTATAAATGACGAAAATAATTTTAATATTTCTACCACTAACTTTGTGACAAATATCTCCTTCAAGGAGAAATACCATTAACATCTGAAAATTTTGTATCAATGCGGCAACTACATAGTCATTGCATCTTTTAAGGAAAGATGCACGAGTTGCTATTTCCTTCAGGGAACTCAATAACTAACCATAATATATTAATATGGTTGCAGTAGAAAGCATTCTACAAGAATGCATTTGCCTTGGAATGATAGTTAATAAAATTTTCAAGATGTTTTACGTACAACAGGTACGTGCGGCAATGATTTTTATGCCACAAAATAATATTTATATCCTCTGTTATTCTAGCTCTTCAGGAGGTGAGTAGAGGTATTTCTTCATTCACTCCAGGGAATGAAAATGTGCTTAAAAATAACTTTGAATAGCTCATTATTTTGTTTAAGCACGGAAAGACACACTTTCATAATATTTTCCTACTTCAGGAGGAAATTTCAATTGTGTTACTTCTTCAGGAGAAAATTTAAAATACGAAATATTGAGTATATATTCTCTCAATTACCTCTTCTGGAGGTGAATTGTAATATATGTACATCAAGAACGCGTTCATATTTATGAGCTTTATTAATATTATTACATTCACTTCAGGAAATGGATTTGATAAATAGCTCACCCTTTAGGGAATGGAACATAATTATCTGAACGTGCATCAATCACACTAAATTGTGTGATAGCTTAGAACCTCTTTTAAAATAATGCTACTTCAGGAGCAAATAGAGGCATGCAAGTAATATAGAGAAATTTTCTCTAACTTATCTTCAATTGTAACCATAGAAAGCCTAAATTATCACTTCTGGTGGTCATAGGCATATACCACTTCTGGTGGTTAACAACACTTAGTTACAATGAGATATACGAAACATAACCACTTCCGGTGGTTGTATATTTCTTGCAAACTCTGCTGGAGTTTAAGTGAATCTAATAATGTTACCCATTTTGTATTCCTTTATTAAGATATTCAAAAGGAAAATAAGTACCAAAATAGCGACTGTATAAGTATGCATAGCCCCCAATCGTTTTCCACAGAAACTACTGGGGTAGTCTCGCGATCATATAATAGCTTAAGTAAAATCATTTTTTTCCTCCTAATTTCACGAGATCTCATCCAACAAAAATGTCATCTACATCATTAGTTGGCTTGGCTAGAAAGACGTGATTAAAATACATGATAAACATAGATATTTAGAACAAGAAAATTCATACCTTGGATACTTTCAAAGATTTGGTCGATATGACAGAGTCTCGTGCTGATAACGTGTTATAAAATAACGACTGTTAAGTAAATAAATCGAAGACAAGTATATACATAGAGATTGATATCTTATTCAATTTTCAAACTGATGTACATAATGAACTGAAATCTTCTCTATTTATAGAAGAAGGAAGCTGTTGTGTAAGCTGCTACTGTAAGCTGCTGTGTAAGCTACTGCAAGTTGCTGTGTAAGCTGCTACGTAAGATGTTGTGTAAGCTACTGCAAGCTGTTCTGTAAGCTGCTTGTAAGTTGCTACTGTACCAGACATAGATAGTCTTCTACCGAAAATAATATTTATCCATAACTGAGTACCGAAATAATAAGCTTCTTCAGGAAATTTATGAATATCCATAATATATATAGTGCTAGTGAAACATCAAGTTTAAGTTAGTTTTGGTATCTCTAAATAACTAAGATGCGCGGTAATTATGAAGAGTGCAATACATCATAGGCTTGCAAAAAGTTTACCTTTCTTCCCAACACTACCCCTTTCTCCTAAAGCAGATGAGAAAAAGAAAGATGGGGATGAGCACAAATGAAACGAACCAAACCAAAATATGAACTTTGAGAAAGAAAAAAAACTAACGAACTACTATAAGTATATTGTTCATTGATTTGATGTAAATATATACTTCATCTATTTATGTGAATACCTTTTCAGTTTTTTCAGAAAAGAATTATTATCTCTTTCTATATTTAAAAATAATTTAACTTAAAACTTTTTATTTTAACCTTAAACAACTTATTTATACCTCTACAAATATCTATAATTTGTACTGAAATAACAAGTTTCAAATTTTTTTCTTTCAAAAGACCTTTCTTTAGTGAAAAACTGCCACATAAATGGAATTTTTTCCTAGTAAAAAAGTGAGTTGATAGTGTGGTTTGATTGTTTTAAATTTTAGGCTGAATACATACGGAGACACTTAAAGTTGGCACGATTTTTCATTTAGACACCTGAACTCAAGGGTGTTCCTATTGAGCACTTATACTATCCGAGATTTATTCCAATTGAACACTTCTTGCTGAGTTGGCACATAAAGTGAGTTTCACCCGATATAGGCGCGTGAAGACCCCAAAAAACAAATTTTTTATTATTTTTTTCTTTTTTATTTCCTTCTTCTTCTCTCTCAGAAGCGAAACAGATCTGCCGGAATCTTCACTACCGGAATCCGGCGAGAGAAACCGGCGCTCAACAGACTGTTAAGTTCTATGAATCTCTTCAGATCTGCTCAGTACTTTTATAACTGAATTTAAATCAAAGAACATACAACTATTACTGTCGGAAAACAAAACAGATCTGCCGGAACCCGACGAGAGAAACCGGCGCTCAACAAACTGTTAAGCTCTATGAAGCTCTATTTGTCGATGATCTTACAATCCTAAGGTTGCTACAATTTCCGTTTGTTCTCCTAGCTCAAGATTAAGAGCCCAAATATAGGAAATAATTAGTCTTTATGGCTGATTGTACAAGTCTAATCCGTTTGGTTTCTACTGTCAACTCAAATATAAGAAAAGATTAGTGACCCTAAAATGCTATGCTCTCTGTTTGGTTGCTTAGAGCTCAAATGTAAGAAAGAATTGTCTTTATTGCTGATTTTATTGTTACACTGATTTTGCTTACATAGTTTGCAAAAGAAAAAAGCCACCATTAATGGGTATTTAAAAAGCTTGAAGGTTTAAAATGAGTTACTTGATTTGATGAAATTTGGGAAATTAATATTGGGGTTGTCTTCGGGTGGTCGTAGGAAATCTTTAGCTGAAGTTATAACAAATTTGGAGGAGTTTCTCTTAAAAATTTGGATTAAAATCGTGCTTGAAACAAGAACACACATGAAAATAGTGAAGAACACCAAAACCACTAATTTATTTTGTTTATTAAATAGATTTAACATAGTTTTTCCCTCTTTTTTTTTAACTCAAAATAATATATCTTTTTTTATTCGTCATTCGCCACGTCAGTAGCGAGTGCATTGCACAAACTTTGTAAGTTTGGCTGATTGTCAAAAAAGTGCTCAATTGGAATAAATTTCGGGTAGTATAAGTGTTCAATAGGAACATTCTTAAGTTCAAGTGTCTAAATGAAAAATCGTGCCAACTTTAAGTGTCTGTGTATGTATTGTGCCTAAATTTTAGGTACCATAATTGGCAAAAAGAGAAAAGAGGAAAATAAAGCCATGTCCATTTGTTTGGAGGAATGACGTGTCCCTCTAGATGCCTCACAATCCCCCTATCGTAAAGAACACAAGTCAAATTTCCAAGTTGACTTGCCGGATATAGGGATCGCTATTGTAGTATTATCTCAGCTTCGAAATAGATAAGATAAAATTCACAGCTCCATTATCTCCGGCGGCCGGCTGCAAAATGGAAGCTCTCTACTCCACCATTCACTATTGGCTAGTTACTCATCCTATTATCACCAACTTCCAATGGATAGAAGGCTCCACATTCGGTGCATCGCCGCTTTTCCTCACAGTCACAGTCCTCACTTACCTCACTCTAACTTTCTCTTTCCACAATTTCCCTCTTCTCCCTCCACTCTCTCCCGCCGCTCTCCGCCTCATCTCCTCCGTTCACAACCTTATCCTCTGCCTTCTCTCCCTCAGCATGGCCGTTGGATGCTCCCTCTCAGCCGTCCACCAAATGCCGGAAAATGATTGGACTTGGGTCATATGCTTGCCAGCCAATCGCACTCCTCCACGTGGACCTGTCTTTTTCTGGGCTTACATTTTTTACTTCTCCAAGATTCTTGAATTTTTGGACACCCTTTTGATTATTCTAAGTGGGTCTCGAACTAGACGGCTGTCGTTCCTCCACGTGTACCATCATGCGGTGGTGGTTGTCATGTGTTATTTGTGGCTTTCCTCTGCGCAGACACTGTTCCCTGTGGCGCTTGTTACTAATGCTTCAGTTCATGTGCTAATGTACGCTTACTATTTTCTGTGTACCTTGGGAGTACGACCATGGTGGAAGAGATTGGTCACTGACTTTCAAATTATCCAGTTTGTGTTCAGTTTCCTGATTTCGGGTTTGATGTTGTACTATCACTTTACCGGGTCGGGTTGTTCCGGGATCCGAGGATGGTGCTTCAATGCAGTTTTCAATGCTTCCCTTTTGGCACTCTTCCTTGATTTTCATTCTAAGAATTATGCCAAGAAAAGGAAAGATTATTTAGACAAGAATAAGCTGACGTGATGATTATATTGCATGGGAAATAAATCTCATCTTAATTAATTTGACATGAGCTTGACTTTTGCTCCAGCGCTATTTTTTGATAGACTATTACTCATTTCAGAATAGTTGAATTTGCCTGTTACTATTCCATTATGAAATGAATGAGAATTAAATGGGCAAATTAGCTCTGCTTGTTGTCTATTTAAATAAAGATTGTAGTGGGAAACTGACTGAGAAAAATCCATCTCTTTTAATCTCTTTGTTTGCTGAACATAATTGATTTCTCTCCTTGTCATACATCCTTTCTAGTTTCATAACTATAGAAACGTGCGGGCAATATTGATGGGACACTTTTTTTAAGTAAAGGATGTCATCTAATCCCCCCAAAAAATAAAAAAACAAAGAACAAGGATAGCACCGTACCCTCATAGTCCTCAATCTTTGGCACATCTGGATTGGGATCGCGGAAGAAAATGTGTAAATTATATTTTTGAAAAAAATGAAGTATATATACACTACACCAGTGAAAAAGGATTAGCTCGGTGCACTAAGCTTTCGTTGTATGTGGGGTCCGGGGAAGGGCCGAGCCATAAGGGTGTATTGTACGCAACCTTAGCTTGTATTTTTGCAAAAGTTATTTTTGCAGTTCGAACCGTAACCTCCTAGTCACATGCATGACAATAACTTTACCAATTACGCCAAGACTCCCCTTCACATGCACTAGACCAATATCGCTTGGAAATAATCCAAAGTAAATGTTAATTTGAGATAGAACGTAAAGTCTTAAAATCATCACTGTCGTAAATCGGAACCACTTAAAAGTTGAATTGTGACAATAGACTGACACCACTTATATAAAATTCTACATACGCTTGCCAATTGAGATAGTGGGAGGTGTCATCTAGTTATGTTCTAAATCTCATATGAATTTAGTACTGACACAAGGAGAAGATATAAATAGATACCAATGGTATCCAGAGGCGGATTCAGAATTTGAAGATTATAGGTGCCATTATTCATACAAACCTATAACTAGCGAAGAAAATTGAATTAGGTGTATATTCTGTCGGTTCAACCCGTTTTGAATTAGTTCGGTTCGATCCAATCATTTTGAAATAATTCAATCAGTATAATAGATTTTTAGTGCATAAATAAATATGTGATCACCAAAACAACTATTCAATTCGATTTAATTTTCTCGATACAAATTTTATTTATTATGATTAAAACATTCTACCCTTCCCGAACCCCACTGATGAAATTTTACTGAATCGTTATTGTTGTTGTATGATTAAAAAATATAAATAAAATTTAAGTTAGCAAATACACCTAATCAACCTACATATAGCTAAATAGTATTATGTTCATTGATGCCATCATTTTAAAAAAAAAAATCAAGAAAAACATTAGATGATTTAAAAATTATTAAAATCACATCCAAATAAATTTTGAAGATCCAGAATGAGAAAAAGGAAGCAAATATATAACTCTAAATAAATAATAATAATAATAATGACGTTGTACAAAAAGAGAGGAAATACAAACATAAATAAAATAGAAAGAATTAAAAAGAGGAGCAACTACAAAAAGAAGAAAATAGAAGGAATTAAAAAGGAGGAGCAGTTGGACCACAAGCAGAAACAACATCAAGCTTGGGACCTGGGTTGCGCGCATGGGAATTTGGCTACTCGACCGTGGCACCCACACTCATTTTGTGACCTTCGGGTGCCACCCGGTACATATATCATATTTTTGAATAAAATATCAGTACATAAATAAAATTTTACACGAGTCTACGGGTTTTGTATCACCTTTAAGCCTCTACATAGATCCGCTTCTGATTGTACCAATAAAGGTGTTGGAAAAATATTGATTGATTATGGAGAATAAAAGGTTTAGCTTGAGGCGTGTCAATGATACGGTCCTTAAGGATATTTCGTCTACACCGTGATAAATAAATTAGGTGTATCTCCCAAGATTCTACAAGCTCTTCTAGTTATTAAACTGGGAACATAATTAGAGAAAACTCAAGAAAGAAACCTAACATATAGGAGAAAAAGATAGTTCAAAAAGTTGTATTAGAAAGCGTGTCTTTAGCTCTCCAAAGACCATGTTTATATAGGTGTTGCTCCAACGGCTAATTTGACTCTATTAAATGTAAATAATTTATTAAATAATAAGTAAATAGAAATATAATATTTCACAGAAGAAAAGTTTTTCCAAATCAAAATATTGGACATTACCTTTTGAGATATCAATAATTTTCCAACAACCCCCACGTATCTCAAAAGGGATATAAAAAATAAATAGTAAACAAAGAAAGAAAGAAAGAGAGTATAATTTGCTGAGTTTTGGGTATAATGAAATTCAACTAGTGTCTTATTGACTATGAACCAGATATAGATAAAATAAGATTTAACTTACAGTATTTGGTGAAGTTTACAACTTCTATGAACCAAAAATTCTTGTTATAAGCTAGGGATCTTATTCATCATATTATACCCCCACAATTTTTGTTGTTATCGCGGTTTTGCGCTAATAGGCCATGCACGCGTCTCGTTTTCACGAGTGCTCTAAACATTTTGCCACAAATTTCATAGGAGCGGCCCCACTCCACATTCATATAGGTCCATCCATCAAGTGTATTCTGCAGCGCAATACACGACCTATAAAAGACTATGGATTATTGGATTAAGAGTTTAATAACTCAGCCTCTCATTCCTTGCAGTCTTGCACTATATACACACACCATAGGAAGAGACATAATTTAATAGTACATATTTGATCAACTAATGACTTATTATTACCCATTTGCACCTATTTCATGGGATCTCCAATCACATAGGTTGGGTTACCATCATTTTTGATACATCTCAAATTGGCAAAAGTCTCAATCCCTCGATGTTTCACTTATAAGTCAAAGGATCAAGACCTCATAGCGCCTTAGAATAGCTAATGTGTCACTTATACATCATTTTAAATGACTTTATTTAGATCACCAAATTGATATTTTCATGACTCAAATAAAACTAGTTATGTTATATTTGAATAAATACAGATTCATCAAAATTCAAGAGCTTAAAAAGTTGTTAAATATATTGTGAGATACTTTAGCAAATATATGTAAAATATTCAAATATGTTGAGAGGAGATTTATAAAATCAACGAATTAATCATCATGTTCCCTTCCATAAAAAAGATCTGTCAAATTCTATTTGACATGAATGATTATCATGTATAGTAAACTATTCGCTCTTTCGTTCTCATAGAATTAGCAAGGAACTTATACGACTTGGGTGAAATCAATCATACTTTTATTTATAACACTCCAAATTCAAAGCTCAAATTTGTTGAAATTGAAGAATCCATTTAAACCCACTATCTTAGAGCTATCAAGATTTTCAAAAATGAATAACAATAAAAGTCTACATTTATGTAGGCTTAGGGACATTCAAATACTAGAAAAAGTGTACCTTAATATTGTGGTGCATTTTGATCTTCATAATGCGATAGTGTACGAAATTGAAATAACATCTTACCAAGAGTGCATCCCAAAGTATAACGATATGTGATTCTAATATAATAATATAATATTTGTTCATCTATCATCTGTCTTTTGAGATATCAATAATTTTCCAACAAAAGAAAAATTAGATATGACGATTCTTGCACCTTTATGTTAATCTTGAATATTAAAGAAATAGGTCACTAGTTATTATATAAGATAAGAGAGGGAGAGAGACAATTGTAACGAACACATAAGTGTAGAAAAATGGTCGGAGGTAAGGAATAATCAGTTGATTTTAGGAAGAAGAAAGGAAGCCATCTCTTGGCTGGCCACAGTTTCTAATGTTCACTCTCCATTGCACGTATTCTTCTCTTAACTTTTATTTTTACATCTTTTTGTTCTCATATAAACTCACTTGTCTTACACTTCTTTCACTGTCAAGGCTCAAGTAGTAATGGTCATGGCTTCGCACTTCACTTCATCTTCCAAAGTTTGGTTTCTCTTCCTTGCTATTGCCTTAGGTATAACACTATCTCTCCTTCCTTCGTTTTTCTAATAAGAGACAGGAAAAACAGAAACTGACGTTATATAGTCGCTCTCAAAAAATAAATACAGTAACATTTTTTATCGTTCTGATTGATAGTACAAAATATTTTAAGGTATTTCATTTTACAAGGATAGCACGTAGATTTTTCTTGTGTTTCAAGCTCAAGGGAGAATTATTAGTCTTTCCTTTTCTTTACATTTTTTGATAATTTTATATTTGTGAGTCCCGAGTCTTGACACACTTTTTGTGTGACAGGGATAAAATTGTCCGAGTGTGCAAATATTACCATTATAAACTATTGTAAAGAGACAGTATGGCCTGGAATTACACCTAAAAACAATTTCAGTGGAGATGGTTTTGAACTGAAACAAGGCCAATCTGCCGTCTTTACTGCCCCGGCTGAGTGGAGTGGTCGTATATGGGGTCGAACCGGCTGCGACTTTGACAAAAACGATAATGGTACGTGCCAAACCGGTAGATGTGGAACCGGTCTAAAATGTAACGAACCGGGTCAGCCTCCAGCTTCAATTGCCGAATTTACCCTTGGAGAACTTGATTTTTACGACGTTAGCCTTGTTGATGGTTTCAACTTGCCTATAGTAGTAAAACCTGTAAATGGCAAAGGAAATTGTAGTTCTGCTGGTTGTGACAGTGATCTTAGGCCAAATTGCCCTTCTGAGCTAGCTCTTAAGCTGAACAACAAGACAATCGCTTGCCGGAGCGCGTGCAACGTCTTCGACACCGATGAATATTGCTGCCGGGGTACATTTAGTAGTCCAGTGTCATGTTTGCCTACAAACTATTCAAGGATTTTTAAAACAGCATGTCCTGTGGCTTATAGCTTTGCCTTTGATGACCCAACTAGTATCATCACTTGCTCTTCTACTGATTATGTTGTGTCATTTTGTTCTTCAAGGTAAGCAATTCTAATCTTCTTAATTATAAGTCCTTTTTTTAATAAGGTGTCGTACCAGCTTGTGGCCAGGAGGTCACGGGTTTGAGCCATGGAAACAGTATCATGCCGAAATGAAGGTTAAGACTGCGTACAATAGACCTTTGTGGTCTGGCCCTTCCCCCGACCTCGCGCATAGCGAGAGCTTACTGCACCGGGCTATTCTTTTTGGTGTCAGATCAGCTTGTGCACACCTTGACTATTCTACTAGCACTAAAATTTGGATAACTCCTCCACTAAGGTTTAGGCAGATTGAAAAAAATCACTTAGCGATTTCTGTCTTTGTTGGAATTTGAACCATAGTCTTCTATAGTTTTTATCCCACTTCATTCGCAGTTGGACCAACATAGTAGGATGAAGAAATATTTTCTTATGTTGAAATTGCAGGAACCAGACACAATGTACAAATCATGGCAAAAACGTGACTTGTAATGGAGCATATGGATTGAAGTCGCTCTTCCAAACAAGGCATATACTGCTGGTTGGATTGACAACGGTGATTAGTCTTGGAGGGGTGATGTTTTGACAGAATCTTGTAAAGATCAATTTTTGTTTGGAATACCTGTTGGCAACAACATTTACTTTTCTCTTTCATTTTAAGGATTTTGATTACTTTTCCTTGTATTTTGAAATTTTGTTCACAATCTCGAGAGTAGCGAGACCCGGCGCATAGTAATCTCGAGAGTAGTCTTCAAAAGTGGAAAACATCAATATTCGGCCATTTACCCAAAGTGCACAAGTGTTCAAATTCTCATTAAAACTGCATGTCTGGGATATTATTTTGTTTCTGCTTTGAAGATGATAATTCCCCCCCCCC
>ML289486.1:31425-89401 GCA_005239495.1 Nicotiana undulata
GCCCCTCAGTAAAGTGAAAAAAACTAAGGTAATGAGATCACAGGAAATAAGTAACTTCTACTTTAACAACTTAGAAAGTCCAGGGATGAAAACAACAACAAAATCACATTTATCTTATATTCTAATGCTTTGTCTCCTTTTCAGAAAACATTCATACAAAGTCAATTGCCATTTCATCTAGGGTCCAAGAGGCTAAACTATAAAATCCCACCCAAATTATACTGTTATTAAGAGCAAAAATGTTTTGCTGCTTCATCTTCAACCTGTCACTCCTACTGCCACCGCCAACTAACCGGATAAAGAACAAAGACAAGAGAAAAGAAAATACCTAGAAGAGAATTTACAATAACCTAATGCTTTAGCTGTTTTTCTGGTTTTACTACATCATTACTGGACTCCTTTCTTTGGCTTGGTGCATCGGACTCATCATCCTCAAATGGTAGCACGACAACTGGGGTGGCAGGCACCGTGTCCCACCGCTCCTTCAGAAGGCTCATGAATCTCAAAACCATTTGCCTTCGGAAAGTGAGTTCTCGGGTGAATGCATCAAAAATCAGGAAAGCAGCTATGTACTTGAATGGAACAATTAAGAGAATGGTTGCACCAAATAGTAGTGCCAGAGCAACTTCCATCGTGATCTGACAAAGATTTTGAAAATTAACTCAATTTACGTAAAGACAAAATGAAGTATTAGATAAGAAATAATGCTATTATCCTGAAGTTCAAGCAATATATAGTAGTAGACTCAGCATGCAGCATTTATTGACCCCTAAAATAATTACTCAAAGTGGACCTAAATAAATATTTAGGGCAATAATCTCTGTAAATCCAGAATATGCAGAATCGATTCCCTAAAACAATTAAAAGGGATCCAGCATAGCCAAAAATAAATAAATTAAGGAGCTACAACTAATTGTTAGAGAGGTCCTACGGTGCTTAAGGCCAGATGTCTTCTATGGTTGTATAGTTGGCATAATTTTAGTTCCTAATGACTGTCATATGAAGTTTTTTTTATTTTGTCAGCTATTTAGCTCTTGCTTAGCTCTTTTGTACTACTTGCATTTTTTGGAGAGGTAGTGTGGGTTAGGAGGATGCATATTGTTGATACATTACCATCCATAATGGATTAAGTTTACGTTGATCCGAACAAGTTTCTAAAAGGAGTTAAGCTCTAAGTTAAGTGCTATAACAGAAGAAGGCAACATATCATATTAGCTCTCTGCAGAAAGTGCAACTTTTGGTCCCTCAAGAAAAATGATTCATTTTAAAATATAGTGCAAATCTCAATTTTGGTTAACAAAGAGGGTTATTGACATTGAATTAGGTGTGGGATTTCCGAGTGGTGTTAGAATTAGGGATATAGCTGCAAGTGGTTGGGGATGAGGAAAGTTCCTGTGATGACGAGTGAAGTTGGACAAGGGGACTGCTGTATGTTCACTAAATTTAGCCATCGAGAAGGAAATGATTTAAAGGAAAAAGAACCTTCTGAGTTTCAGCCTTTCAGGTATTCACCTACACCAAATTCACCTAGTGTTGCTTCTGCTGGGATCAGAGTGATTTAACAAATTGATTGACTAGAATAATATTTACTTAATTACAGGGACAGAGTGAGAATATTAAGCGCAAATTTCCCTTTTGTTCAGAACGAGAATTAGACTCATCACCTAAGCAACTAGACACTAGGACATAATAATATACTGCTTATTAAGTAACTCCACTCCAATTGCCCGCCAATTTTTTTGAAGGAAACAATTGATGTCTCTGCTATGAAGTAGGGAATTGAGAGGGCTTACATAATCTATCTACTTTATTTGATCAAACAGAATCCTTTTAAAATAGCTAAAATGAATCAAATAATTGAAGGGATCAACTCTTGAAGAGGCTGTTTAAAGTTTTACTCCTAAGCTATTGTTATCTGTCCTTAGCAGGCATATTTTGAGTAGCACATATTTTAAGCATAGCACCGGCAATGTTTTTCAGTTCTTTCTCTGGCCACAGAAAGACAGACTTGATTTCATAGCAAGTGATGTTAAAAAGCAATTACAAAGTTTCTCAAGAGATACCTGAGGTTGGCCTGCAAGAATGATAGCTCGAATCTTGAGCAGCGACACATTCAGGCTCTGCAGATACCTTTCCACTTCACGCAAGGCCTCTTTAACTGCGATAATTTTCTGTAGTGTGTTTGATGGTGGTTGATCACGTATTGTTACCTTTCCAAAATATCTTCCAAGCCGACCTTGTTCCTTGAGCCCCTTAAGTAATAACATGCCAGCAGCCAAGACCATCAACATTGCTGGGAAAACATAAGACAGCATATTCCTGATCCCAGAAAATCGAGTGCTAAGTAAGTCATTGAAATTAAGATAGCTAACTTAACATATGAGGAATATAGTCAGGAGCATGCTCACAAAATAAAGTAACTAAGTTAACACAAGTCAGCAACAAATTACTCTGATGCATCGTAAATATGTATGGTGGATATTCATGGCCCATATTCACTGCAATTGTGCTTATCCCTTAAAACAAGCAACAGGAGAAACTTATATATTATACTATTTGTTCCAAATGCACACGTATGGGCGAAAATTTAAGAGTACAACAGTGTAGCATTTCCCATGAACTTCCACAACCTGCAAAAAGAACTTTTGAGAATATGGTTTCAAGAAACTAACTAATTTTTAGATGAGAAATGCTGTAAAGACCATTTGGGAGGTTTAGAATGGTCTCTCAAATTAGCATGAGTCTAATGTAAAAATTAGATGCAAGATGGCAACAATCCCAGAAGATAGCAATATGGTTCCAGAAAGATAAAAATCATTAAGACCAGTAATGAAATTTTTATCCACAAGAAGTTTCTTTCAGTGCCAAGCAAATTATTCATTGGGACTTTGTGGTCATATACGTATTCTACAGAATGCTTCCACACGTCTCAGCGATTACAGGCGAACAAGATCAATGTCAGTAGACTTCTCGATATACGGAAATGCACTTTTACCTGAATATAAGTGTATATACAAGTGCAAGAGAAGAGGCAGTCAATAGGGGATCCTCCCAACGCCTAAGTTTCTCAAAGCTTTTTACCACAACTGTTAAAGGAAACACAAGTTCCTGTCAAGAAGAGGGAAATCAATAATCAATATTATTGATAAAAGAATTAAGTTGAGTAAGAATTAGAAAACACAGACAACAAACAACAAGGCTGATCACAGAGCCAAGTCCAACAAGCTATTCTAGGCAATTTCTTTCAATAAAGGAAGAGAATAGGGGTGTCAAATTGGCGAGTTGGGCCGATTTTGAGCAGGTCAAAATAGGTTGAGTCAATAAATGCGCGGGTCATTGACCCGCCCAAAAGTTACTTGGGTTGAAATGGGTCAAGATAGGCTAAAATTTAGGTCATAACCCAACGCACGCAACTCTTACCAACCTTTAATTAATATGTGTTGTTTACAAGCTCTAAAGCTGGGAATTATGTACCAGCTTGAAGCCTTATAGCTAGATCAAACCTTAGCCCCTGGATTGGTCCGCAAGCAAAAGAAGAACAAAAAAGAGGGGCCTCTGGCTTATAAAGAAGCATATAAACGACATAGTATTACACAACAACAACAACAACAACAACAACAACAACGACCCAGTATAATATTACACAGAAGAAATCAAATATAGATACTAATACAATTAGATTTGCTCTTCAGAGACAAACTTGGGATTTGCGATCCCAGGTAAGATTGGTTCAAGATCATGGGATTCTTTTCTATCAGAGGCAGGCCCCCATACATCAGAATCAGCCCAACTCAAATAGTACACTACAATGACTCTCACTATAGGAATAATATGCTAATTGTATAATTACTAAATAAGATATTTTTTCTTTTGTTTTGGTCATATATAACATATAAAAAAAATATTTCTACGATATTTTAGCAAAGTTACTCATGGATCAATTTGGGTCAAGATTGGATGAGTTCTTGGGCGGGCTGGGCAGGTCGTTTGGGCTTAGGCCAAATTTGACAGCTCTAGAAGAGAACAATACCATTAGCAGCACAAACTTTATATATGCCACATCTCTATAACATTAAGATCCGAGTCCAGTCCTCTTCCACAATGATTTACAATTCTTATGAAATCTTGAAAAATGCTTCTAGTGTTGTTTTTTCCCCTCCGAAAATAGTCGATGGTTCTTTCCCTTTTTCTTTTTTCATTTTCGAATCATGGTAGGTTCCTCATCCCCCCCCCCCCCCCCCCCCCCCCCCCCCCCCCCGGAATGGAGAAGTAACCTGGTTAGATGTTAGGCCGCATGCTTTAACATCCAATATAATAATGAAGTAAAAGAACTGATAGAGGTTCAAAACTAAAGTCAAGTTCATCAAGATTTCAGTTCACAAAAAAGAAAGAACAAAAGCTGCCTAAGTTGAAGCCATAACCACGAAAACTGTCAGTAAAAATGTAAACAATAGTCTTAACTAGTGAGGCTTCTACGGTTTCTTTTTATTATTTTATAATACTGGAGTTCAGACCACTTGCACGCACCTTCACTACTTCACCGGTACTTGTATCTTCCCACACTATAGATACCGGGCAACTCTGCCTATCGAGAGTTTGGCACATCGGAAGTGTTGAAATGTGTGACCATCTAAAAGCTTAAGCTATTAGAAAGAATACACTTTTATTTACTTAATTATTTCTTTTAACACGCCCCCTCATGCACGTGTTTGATTCTTTTTGATAAGCCAAGCACCTGGAAATTCTTCTTGATAATGGATGGCAGTGAGACACGAACTAGGACCTCTGCCTGTTATTCTATACCATGTTGAAGTGTGTGATCATCTCATCCAAAACTTAAGTTGCTAGAGATAGCACTCTTTTATTTACTTAATTATGTCTTCAACCGGAAGAAATTGGCCTAACTGTTTTTGTCTCAGCTCGAGTTTTAACTCTGGTCTCCATGGCTTTCTTTCCAACTTCATCAACCACTAGGCCACACCTTTGGGTAGAGTGAGGCTTCTATAATTTTTCCAAGCACAAGAGAATATCAACATATCAGCCTACCTTGTGCAAAAACAACTAGCAAAGCTCTCAAGTAATCCCCGGCGACCATTCAAATGCAAGTCCTTTTTGGAAAAGAAATCTTACAAAATTTATCATGCTTATTGTCCTAATTATAACCAAGCATTTAAATATTTAAACCCACGAATGATTTTCAAAAAGGTCGTAAATGTTATGGAGTTACGAGATGTATGAATCCAGACTAATCAATCCCAAACTCAGAAAAAATTGCAGGCAGAAAGAACAGAAAAGGAAAGAGATAAGACAACCTTAAAAAGGTCAATGTTACTAGGTATCCCTTCAATCATTGCGGCATCAATTGTGGCTTGTGTTTTCTCCGCTACTTGATATTTATCTCTACAGGTCACTGCTGCTTTTTCCATCAAATTCATATCAGCGACAATAAGATTTTTACTGAAAACTATCCCCCGTTTCGACAGAGAGTTCTTCCAAAAAGCAAGAGAAGCACTAGAACCCCATGATGGAGACTTCATCCACTTCCGCAGGTACACACTTCCATCTATGTCAAACACATGACTACTACTTTCTGTTGCCTCGTTTGTGGATTTAGGTGATCCCCCTGATTGATACTCTTGATCAGTCACTTTTGCAATCAATGGTCCACCCCAACAATTAACTGCTAGAGTTTGTAATACGACGTCACCATAAGGTGCATTTTGTAAATATGAGAACTGAACCAATTTAGTTGGCTCCTCCAAGAGCTTTCGAGCATATTGAAGAGCCTGAAGTCTCTTAACAGCATTGGTAGCATAAGAAATTGCTCTTGCCTTCCCTTTCTGGGCACCATAGACATTGTACACTGATTGATCACCTTCCTCTGGTCCAAATTCTCGTATGAACTTGTATAAAGCAATTACTTCACTGATGCATGCATACCACACATCCCGTCTCATTTCTCCTCCCCAGTCCACAAATTCTAATACCCATGTGTCCAACCTGATATGAGTGGAATAAATTTAGAGCAGAATATATCTATAAGCATTTCTATATCAGCTAAAAGAAAAAATCCACTACAAGATGCAAAACCATCTTAAAAACTAAATAGGCTAAAAAGTAAGTAACATTAGCCATAATTTTTTGTAAAGATAACAGTAGTCATTATTACAAGTATGAATGCAGGTTACAGTTTCGGGAGGAGGGGTTGGATATTTCATATAGAAACTTCCCATTCTTAATGGAAATGGGAAACACAAGGAAAAAATAAGAGCACATAAATTAAACGATAACTAGTTGTCCAGAAGGATGTTGCAGGGAGAATTTGACATCAAAACAGAAGGAAAATAAACAAACAAAAAAGACTTCACATAAAACTATAATTTCAGTCAGAGACCTGTATAGTCAACTAACATGGGGAAGGATAAATGATTTTAGGATTAACAAGTCTACATTCAAATCCAGGCTCGAACCAAAGCATGAAATTTGTTGGGAATTGGAATAAAGAAGAAACAAGGGAACATCTCTGTCCCAAGGCCGATATGACTTTGACAAATGCCTAATATGATAAATCGAGAGGTATAAGGACTCCGATCAGATGCAAATTATTAGTTAGTCTATTTTGGTGATTAGTTAATGTGCTTCCTTTAAAGATTGGAATGGATATGTGAAACTTGAAGTTAGAATGCAACTAAGAGCATTTCCAGGCCTACTTCCTTTAGTCCTAAATGGGATTGTCTCAGTTATGGCTCCTGGTTTCTTTTAATGAATTGGAAAACTTGAGGAAGTCAAAATAATACCTCTATTACCAGTAAAATACTATAAGGAATACAATAACATTTCAAAATACATTCAAAAAAGGAAAGAAAAAGATAGCCCCAATCACAATCTTACCATTCTCATCAACACATAGTAGTGTGTTTGTTTTATATGCAACACTCATCCATACAAACATTAAATAGTACGATGACTTCAGTAGTATGGTTTTGAGCAATGCCTAAAGTTGCAGGAGTAATCAAGTTTCGGAAGACCGGGAAAAGTTAGTTTGTTCACTGAAATGGGTGGAAGTGCTTTCATTGATAAGTTAGTCAAGAATACAAAACTGTGTGTGTGTTCCACTCCCTAATTCCTGCAGGGTACATTTAACTTCAAGCAAGCTTTGAAAAGAATTTTGTGCTTAGGTCTCAAGGTTTGAACTCCTAGATTAGTCTCTTCCATTCAAGTAAAATGTATAACAGCATGAATTTACTCAAGGTTTAAAAGAAGAATTTTTCAAGGTGTGCAGTCAGAATGCATTGTGATAAACTTAAGGCGAGACAACTTGAAAACCCATTCAGACTTTAAATATCCTAAATAATACTTTCATATATTTATCAGTCATATAGTCAGATTCTTATTTAGTACTTATCAAAAGAAAGAAAAAAATTAGTCAGATTCTGTTAAGATTCAAGGTAAGATTAGATGAACCGGTTCCTCCTCTTATCTGGATCTTCTTGCTCACTACAGAAAAAAATGGTTGGCATAGTCTCCCTTCTTTTGTCTCTATGGGATATGACAATGGTCTCTCTTAGGCGTGATAAAACAGGTAGAAGTGTAAAGTGAGCATAACTTTTTGGAAAGTTATTTGTTCTAAGGAGGGATCTATCTACATAGAATGTGATCTTAAGAGGCTGAAACAATTGACGGGTGGCCATTAAATGTATGTGTTGTCATGAAGGCCTAATTTGAGGCTCTACTTAACGCTTGGGAGATGCCAACAAAAGTTCTGTCCAAAGGACAAAAAAAGGAAATGATACAGTCCAAATGGGATTGGTTGGAGAAGCTTACTCACTGAGGACCTGAAGTGACAGATACAGCAGAATCTAGAAGGTCAAATCCCAGCGGCCCAACTCTTGTTCTCTTTACGAGTGAACCTTCTCCTGTAAGATCCAATCTTGATGCATTTCTTTTCCCTGTCAAACCAACTGCCTGCACAACACCAGAATCAACTATATAAAAAGTATCTCATGGGCATACTGTTCAACTAACCAAATCAAACGAACTTCATCATCCATTTGGCTCAATTATTAGGAGTATAAAGGAAATACCAACTAAACTTTACACTCAAGGATGAAACATCTCATGAGACCTTTATGCTCTCTTTCGAAGTATATAATTATTATGAGTACCTCAAAGTAAAGAGCTCTATCAGTCAAAATTAGTTTTCCTGGCCATGCCATATTATTCTCCCATTTAAGAACTGGGTGTTTTCCACCGGAAGCAATGCACAAGACTCTCTCATTATGGAGCTGGGCGTTATCTTTAAACTGGTATGACTTCCGTCCTTCATGCACTCTAAATAAGAAAATGAACATCAGAAAAATTATATTGGTGACTTCCAAATATCAAGCTTAGTCAAGAATTTTCTACATAAGTTCCTTTTAATGAACAAAAATAGGAATTAATAACAAAAGTTCCCCCATTACTGATAAGGATAGGACTGCTCAAAATATTAATAAAACCAAACTACTAAAATGTTAAGAAAATGAAAGAAATTGTAGGAGATTTCAGAAATGAATACTCTGAAGCCTTTGTATTCATCCAAAACATAAATACTTGCCTTATTCAGAATTATGTGATAAGTTCACTTCCTCATAGTCAAGTGGACAAATTTTCTGGCATATTTTTTTACATGGATTTAACATTTTTATTAAAAAAGAAATAGTTACTCAGTAGTACGTCAAACTCTTATGGAATTGTAACAGTACGCCAAATTGTCAAGAATCCAGCTTCAGCTTTTGATTTGTCAAATTAATAAACTACATATTAATTACGACTTTCTGTGCATGCGAACTGATAATCAACCATAAATTTGACTTGTGCAATCACATGCACATAACATAATAACGCTTTGGAGAAGAAACTTTTGTAAAGGAAACTAAAAAGAGAGGGTTCTCACTTGAGAAGTTCACCGATGTATGTGGACCACGAAGTAAATGAGATACCCTTATCATTACCAGCAAGAGCTTTGAAAAGGTTGTGCGCTGTTGCCCAATCAGCTATACCAGCAACAGCAGGAGCAATACGAACAAAAGCCTCTTCTCCAACAAGTTTTCTCTTCAGCTTCAGTAGGAACAGATATATTTAGGTTACAGCAACAGAAGTGTATGCGACAAAGCCTAGAAAAATAAATTAGTCTTCCTCAAACACGAAGAGGCTTGACGTCATATATTTGTCTTCATAGTATTCTAGTGAATTACAATCATGAAACACTAGTTGAATATAATAAATGAATAATGGAGAAGCCATCTTTCCAAGTTTGCAAATATTAAATATCCTAGCAAATTAAGGAGAACTTTTTATTTTTGATCATCAGCGAACCAATTAGGATACGTGGAAAGCAAAAGTGAGGTCTGCACTAAATATGACCGAGAACCAAAAGATTATCCTCCTCACTGCATTCACCTCCAGCCTCTACTTTCCTAAACCTTCTTCATTCTCAGCAATTTCTTTTGTAAATTTTAACAGATAAAGATATATTAGTCATTGATATTGCCACCGAGGGGTGTCCACCAACTATGTCAAGCATTTCCAGTTACATTCACCCCTAAAATGCACTATTATGACTGCAAAGGGATTTTATCATCGACCATTTTACAGCACATTTACGCATAAACTATTCACTGTTTGAGTTATGTCAGATGTTTGAGCTTGTTCTTGGAAAAAATCAAGCAGCCTCCAAAATTACTCAGTTAAGTAGGAAGTTTGTTAAACTTCAACAATCGAGCTCGATCTGACTGCACAAAGGAGAACAAAACTTTTTTTCCAATCTCTCCAGCTCAAAAGAAGATATTGTTAGCAGTGTTCCAAATCTATCAAATCCAAGTTAGAAATCTAGGGAGCACCACCAGCAAACCTCGGCTTACTTGATTAAACAGGTGTCTTCAGTGAAACAAAACGAACAATCGCAGAGAAGGTAAAAAGATGGTATCAACTAACATATCAGTTCTAGAGCATACACATCACCAGAAATTTATCTTCTTTGGCAGATCATCAGAAGAGTAATATAAGGTGCTGATGCTATCTTATTTATCCATTAGCTGACTTTTAAAATGCATCTATAGTCAGATTAACAGCTTAGCACTAAAAGCCTAAAGCCAACAACCTAGACTTAAAGCGGCCCACGTCACATCCAATCCAACCTATCATCAATGAAATCTAAACATGGGAGAAAGAACCTGGAGAGAATGCTTCTCTGAAACTTTAGCTTGCGAGTCTCCTCTGCTCCTATATGGTCGCTCCCAGGCAAGCATAGTTACGAAAATCAGTCTCTGGAATGCAGGTTCCTGCAATCACATCTGAAAATATTAATAATAAGTAGACATAAATCTTAAATTTTACCACTCATTCCTACCTGAAAATATTGAGTTTGCATTTTGTTTAAGTAAAATTCTAGAGACACTTCATGCATGGAAAGAAAAACTAACTGGAAACATTCCAATTCCTAGAGGACCAAGGAGAGATCTCAAGGTTTCTATCTTTGTTTCTCTTCTTCTCTTCCTTGATCTAAAAGGGTCCAAACCAACATCTTACTGATCCTAGACTACAGCTTTCAGATTGTGCTGAATCAATACAACAGCAAAATTTAGTTCTTCACCATAAAAGACAAAATATCCAGCGAGATATTGAAACTTCTTTTATAAACCAAAAACGAAAGTAGAATTAAAAACGTTTAATATCCATATACAAAAGAGATGATGACTGACAGGATCACAAAGATACTTCAAGCCAACTAAAAGTTACATGTTCTCTTCTTCAGTTTGGATTTGTCTTCTGTCAAATCATCAACAACCATAGACCACTTTAAGGATTAGGGCTTAACCGTACAAGAAACTTTTCACGATATTTTAGAGCTAATAAATGGAAAATTGGTCTCTGCTTAATTGGATCAGAGGGGTGGGATTGAGAGCAAACTGAACGTAAGACTTCTAGCTCCGAAAAGAATTTCAGTTTCACAAAGGCAAAAAATTGATGTTATGCTCATCAAAAGCTAATGAAAGACTAGAAAGGAAACATGAAGTTAAGCTAACAAACCTTCAGGCAAGGATGAAGAAGAGAAGAATCCTTCGACAGAAACCTAAAGCAGCAGTATTCAACCAAACTGCGAGCATCACTATGAACAGATTCAGGACCAAGTGCTTTGAATATCTTCTGCATTTTCTTTCCAGTCAATCCGTTCATCCTGCATGTCTATCATATGTCATATACAGCTCCAGAGTTTAATTTAGATAAACATATATTACTCATCATTGGTTTGTCGGGTATTGAAGCTAACCACAGATAGCAACAACTGTAAGCTCAACACCACAATTTTAATAACTCAATCGCAAGAATGACTTCCTAAAACGAGCGAAGATTGCAAGGACAAGGATATACAAAAATGTCAAAAACTTTTGCACCACCTAACTCCAAGAGGATTAAAAAATATATTTCACCAAATCATGATAATGTTTATTTGGATTTTTCCCTGAACCAATTAAACTCCCCCCACTCCATTCCCCCTCTCTACAATAGCAATAACAACTACTTCCCAATCTAGCTAGTCGGCTACATGAGTCCTCTATATCCATTGTGCTTCATTTTGGACATATTCATTCTAATGCCAATAACTTATCTTTTAAGACAAATTAAGGTTTTCCAAAACTAAAGGTTCTCTAAGCATCACCCTTATCCCTAAACTGACACATGAATATCTAACCAAACTAAACAAACTCCTGACAAGCACCAAACCAGATATAAATGTCCGATACCGACGAAATCTTTATCTCAACCAGTCCGTATTGCCTATATATATCTGCTTCCATTGTGTTCTGTTAAGTTAACTTTGCATGAATTTCAAGAGATAGCAAATTTTTTCAAGACAACCACCCTCCACCCTCCATGATTAAGTATATGTTATTCCCTTATAACACATTCTATCATCATAGTTTTGAACATATAGATTGGGTATTTGGAGGTCTATGTAGGATAATGACCAAACCAAAAATTGTGATTAGAATAAACTTCGAGAATTCCTCATCTAGAAGTTTTGTAATCCTAACCTAGTATGTCCCAAAGACGCCCAAGATTTGGATGTGCTTAAATGTGCCACAAGATGAGAGGTCAATTTTTTTAACCCCTTCCATTGAATTTTGAGGAAAACATGACATCATGTATGCATGTTAGAACTTGGATTATTAATTGAATTTCAACTCATTAAAAGATATGAAATTGTATAAAATACAACTTCTAGTTCAATTTATACGAGTCTTCTTATTTTGGTTGTTCCATCAATATAGTATCATATTACACAAACTTTCACAAACTTGAAAATTAAGTACATTTCACTAACCAATCAAACTTTAATGTGATGTTTGTTATGTTAAACAAACATTGCATGTATCGCCTTAATAGCAACTGCTACTTATATTATATACAAGTCAAATGAACATCTTCAATTTCATGCCCAATCAAATGGTGGCACTAAAATTGATATGATCGAGAATTATCATGAAAGTGACTTGTCAAAGAAAATTCATTCTCAAAAAGAAAAAGTGACTTATTAAAAAGAAAAAACTATAATGCAAGTGTGTCAAACATTATAGATGTCTCAAAATAGAAAGTGTGATGGAGGGAATACAAGTTTTTTTTTCAAAGAAAGAAAAGGCATGGCCTAGTTCATGTCAGCCCCGGGGGCGGATTTAGGGGGGCGGAAGGGGGTTCACCCGAACCCCCTTCGCCAAAAATTACACTGTATATATAAGGCAAAATTTGTTTGTTGCCTCTATATATTAAGTTTTGAATCCCCTTGACACAGCCTAAAAGTGTAGCTTAGGGGTCGAGGGCGTTCAAAACCTTTGTAAGGTCATAGGTTCAATTCCCACTAGCTACATGTCTACGACAGACTTACTGATCCTTTCACATTATTCACATCAAGAAACACACTTCCTATACGAAAAAAGAGGCCATTATTTTATTCATTTTAGCATTGTTCCCATTATATAAGCTATATAATCAGATTGCTCAAATATCCAGTCACGTATAGGAACATACTCCCCAGCCGGAATACCTAACGGTTTAGCCAGAACACTGCACAGGTCAATACGTACAACGCCTATTATCCATCATTTACAATTAGGACTAGCGGATTATCTAATCCCATTTGCTCCACTAAATTTTGTCTCTCAGTGTCAGCCCAACAGAGTTTTTTGCCATTGTTGTTCTTTCTCATTTTTATGCATTTCAACACTAAAACAAAAGTTCTCTCTATATTCACCCATTAAGAACATTGCATTAATTAGCTTAAGTACATTCTTGAAGGACTTTATCTGAATGAATTGTCTCCTAAAAGAACTCTTTGTCAACATAGATAGGACCATTAAAGTGTCCAGAGAGGACATTCTGAAGAGAAGGAGACTTCTCTAGAAACCAATTTAGTCTTAAAACATGTTCATAGACAAACTTTTCAGACTGAACTATTATAGGAGAATGACTTCTGTTACTGACTTGTCTAATAAAATGCCTAAAATGGCCTTTTAAGGGTCCATCCCTCAGGAAAAAATTGACAAAATAACTATGTGGAATATCTTTTAAGAGAATATTTCTCTTTAGTACAAATAAGGTTCTACCACATGCTCAACAAACATAAAGAGGAGGACCCCTTGGCATGAGATGTCTCAAATTACCTTAAATCTATCGGCCACCCTGCCTTTTTCGCAGGATATTCACCACAACAATTGCACTTACAGCAGGCACTTCCAAGATAGGCATATAAAATCAAGCATCTTTATGCAGAAATAGGTGGTTCCAATCAATGTGACCACAAAAATGTATCTTACCTGCTAAATTGCTCAATGGAAAGAATAGCAGCTACAGAAAGATCACCATTCGGTGTTTGGCTATCAACAGTCTGCTCAGCCATGAATGTGTCCTCCATATCTTGAGTATCATCCTGCACAGTGGTTCTTTTATCGTTTACAGTTTTTACCAGCGGCGAAGTGACTTCATTGAAAAAGTTTTGTGTCTTTGACAGCCAGCTATTTACTGATTCTTGCACTCTACCTGTAAAAGGAAGTGACTGTATCAGAGCAAGAGTAAGCTCGGAGTGCTACTTGTTGGAAAACTGAATAACCAATTTAATCATTGTTTAGCTGCTAACCTAACAGGAAAGGTAGACCTAAACTGTTATCCTTTTTTTTTCCTTTTTGAAATATAGTTTCGCATGTAAAATGTCAAGAAGAAAAAAAAGTTACCTTTGAATATTATTTCAACTCTCCTACATAATCATATAGCATAAAACATGACATCAAAAAGTAGCTCAAAGTTACCTTTGAATATTATTTCAACTCTCCTACATAATCATATAGCATAAAACATGACATCAAAAAGTAGCTCACTACATCTGTGAAGCTTAATTTACAAATAAATACAGCACTAGCACTACCACCCCCCAAGCCATAGAAGGGGGAAAATCAATATTGGTGAAAACATACTGTCAATAACCTCAAGAGATTAAATCTTCATTCAATTACCACTTTTTCTGAGGGTGCATCAAGGTCATTTACAGTGGAAAACCAGTCCAAGTGGAAACTTCTGCTTCAATTTTGCCCCAAGGCCAGTTCAACTATACTTACTGACATAAGCTAACTAAAAAGCAGTGGACCAAATTAAATGAATCTTGAAATTAAAAAGAAATAAATTGAAGTAGGGGAAAGGAAATTGGTGCACTCACTGGTATCAATATCATTGAACTTCCACTTCCTATCACCAACAAGATTGAACCTGAACTTATGGTCCGAAGAAGAAGAAGAATTGTTGGTGCAGCAGAGAATCTTGGGCGAAAATGGAAGATGGGAACGGTAATGAAGAGCATAAAAAGCTGGCGATGGGCTAACTAGTTCTACTCCTCCAAGTATTTTGCTGTTCATCTTTTTGGCTCTGAACTTTCAACAACCATTTAGTTTGCTTCTCATTTTTCTGAAATGGAAGATTATTTGTGGAGTGTTTTTGTAGAGAACTGAAGACAGTGATCTTTCTTTGTTTTTCCTCCCCCTTTTTTTTTATTTTTAGTTTTTAGGATCTGACATCAAAATAATGCATCGTACGGTCTGCTTGCTTTATGGATGAAGTTGGCAGGTCAAAGCTTGTTAGCTTTTCATATTTGGGAACGTCTAAATTTTTTACTTGAAGTTCTGGAAACTACCATTTGGTCCCCTAATTTCCAACCTTGTCTCATTATGAAGTCTATCTTTAAGCTTGCCTAAATGGGCAACGATCCACTGAAAGTAATTTAGGACCCGTTTGGCTTAAAATTTATTTAGTAAACTCATATTTGATCATAAATTTTATTTATACGTGGGTTGAATTTCTTCTACTGAATTTGAAAATACAGACTCCACTCCAGGTGACTGTTTATTTTGTCTCAAATTATTTTCTTCTCCCTTTTGGTGTGCTCATTTTCCACGTTGCTAAATCTCAAGCCCATTTGAGTCGGTCATAGCACTCATCATTGCACTTGCAACGGGGTCGTTTGGTAGGGTGTATAAACATAGTACGGAATAAGATATATTAGTAATGCAGGGATTAATATTATTTCTTATTTACTGTTTGGTATGAATTAGTTGTTTACAAAAATGTCCTCTATATTCTCTAGTTTTAAGGGACTTTAAGGACAATATTGTCTTTAACCATACTAATGGATGCATTAGTAGTCTTGGTATTACTAATGTCAGAATTTTCTATGCATTATTTATACATAGGATAATACCAAGTATGATGTATAACTAATACAAGCATTAATTATATACAGGTTGAAAAATATACCAAACAAGATATTAGTAATGCACAGAGCTAATGCTTGCATTATTTTTTCTAATACCTCCTACCAAGCGACCCCTTAGAATTACTTAAGAAAAGCATTTTTTATTCATTTTTATATATTACAATACGAACTAATCACAGGTAATTCTGACCGTCAATTCGTATAAAAATTCTTTTTCCAAAGCACTCAAATCAATTAGGGATAGAAATAGAACGGAGCAAATTTAAATGTATGCAGGTGCGATGCGGGTTTACGTGTATGCGGGGATGGGGCGGGGCGAATTGCTTGTTGAGAATTGTTCACTAATAAATTGTTACGAAAAAGTGTAGTTTCATTTTAGTCCAAAGCTTTCAAAGTTTAATTTTGAGTAGTTAGCCAACGAAGCCTTGTTTAGTTAAATGAACTTTGATACTTCAGAGTTTGGGAAAAATTAAGGACCCGTTTGGCCGTGGAATTTGCTAAAATCTATTTGATTTTTTTTTTGGTAAATACATATTTAATCATAGATTTTATTAATATTTTTGCAAATTTCAAAAGAAATACATTCCTATGTCGTATAGGAATCTATATTACATTCAATGCTTAAGGTTTGATATAATTACATTTTATATTTTTAATTACCAATTATATATCATTAGTGATTTTTAAGGGTATTAATTACACTCCTAATTTAATGGTACCGTATATTCCTTCTAATCTCACTCCCCCCACGTTTCTCTCTCCAATTCCCACACCTTCACCCACGTTTCCCTCCCACACCCACGATTTCTGTATCAAAATCCCATTTTTTCTTCTGCCAAAATTAGAGAAATATTTGTAACCCCCACCATTAATGACCATTATCAAGCTTTTTCTTCTGCAACCAGTCAAAATTGAAGCTTATTCTTCAAAGTTCATACACCCATTTACCTTCAGCTTCAAATTTTCTAAATGAAGAAGAACAAACCTTCAAAGAACAACCCTAAAAAAGCAAGAGAATCAGATATTCCTTCGTTTGATTTGGGTGTATTATCACCATGCACATTCACAGAAAAAGCATGGAAAAGCTGCTCATGCAAGTGAAGATAAGAGCCATAGTCTTTCTCCGCGTCAAATTAGAGCTGAAGCTAGAACTAAATAAAAACATGAGTTCGATGCTGGAGAATTTTCGAGGCAAATCAAACAAGCGAAAAGGAAAGGAAACAGTTTGTAGACTTTATATTCACTTACATTACAAACAGAAAACAAAGCATCTACAATCAGAATACAAATAATCTACAATGTCGAAACAAAGTGTATCGCAAAAACAAAACAAAACATCTACAATCAGAATACAAATAATCTACAATTTATCTACGAAATATCTGCAATTGAATTTTAATATCCCAATTCCCATTCAATTGTAGCATAATTGGGATTTTCGACATAATTGCGTTTTTTGCAGAAGATTTGTAGAAGTTTTAGTCATTTTTTATGTGTGAAATCAGGAAAAAAAATGTCGAAATAAAGTGTATCGCAAAAACAGAAAACAAAGCATCTACAGTCAGAATACAAATAATCTATAACTTATCTACAAAATATCTACAAATTGGGTACATTGAATTTTAATATCCCAATTCCCATTCAATTGTAGCATAATTGGGATTTTCGACATAATTGCGCTTTTTGCAGAAGATTTGTAGAAGTTTTAGTCGTTTTTGATGTGTGAAATCAGGAAAAAAAATGTCGAAACAAAGTGTATCGCAAAAACACAAAATAAAGCATCTACAATCAGAATACAAATAATCTACAATTTATCTACAAAATATCTACAAACTGGGTACATTGAATTTTAATATCCCAATTCTCATTCAATTGCAGCATAATTAGGATTTTCGACATAATTGCATTTTTTGCAGAAGATTTGTAGAAGTTTTAGTCGTTTTTTGATGTGTGAAATCAGGAAAAAAATGTCGAAACAGAGTGTATCGCAAAAAAAATAAAAAAAAATAAAGCATCTACAATCAGAATACAAATAATCTACAATTTATCTACAAAATATCTACACACCGGGTACATTAAATTTTAATATCCAAATTCCCATTCAATTGTAGCATAATTGGAATTTTCGACATAATTGTGTTTTTTGCAGAAGATTTGTAGAAATTTTAGTCGTTTATGATGTGTGAAATCAGAAAAAAAAATGTCAAAACAGAGTGTATCGCAAATCTGAAAGAATTTGAATAGAAAGAGACGAAAATTAATACAACGTGATTTGCGTTTGAAAATATCTGAAAGAATCTTTAATTCTCCAATATTAGCGCGCCTAAATAAGGAAGCCTACAGCTACAATGATTCCTTATTTAATGAATTGCGTTTGAAAATATCTGAAAGAATCTTTAATTCCCCAATATTAGCGCACCTAAACAAGGAAGCCTACAACTACAATGATTCCTTATTTAATGAATTGTCTATATTTTGTAGAAATACTATTAGCATGGCGGGTAATATGCAAACTATGAACATATTTGGTAATATAGTTTCCTATATGGTATAGGAACGAAATTTCCCATTCCAAAAACCCAAATGAGCTGGTTTTGGCCCAAAATATCACTATTATATTTTTCAAAAATTGCCCCGATCTTTTATATTTTATAAAAGAGCTCACAATTTATTATTTTGTAACAATGTTAATTCGTTCTCTCATTATCTGATAGCGTATTATGTAGTTCATTATAAAAATGATAATTTTCTACCAAATTCATGTATATTCAGGACTAGGGCTGTGCATAATTTGGTAAATACCGAAGTATCGTACCGAAACCGAAAATTATTATCTGGTATTCGATATTTTGGTATTCGATATATAGTTGGTTTAATTTTTTTTTTTTTGAAAAAATGGTATTTGGTATTTTAGAATAAAATACCGAAATACCGATACCGTAACAAAATATATAATTATATTACACGAGACACATATTATTAGTTATAACATAAACATAAGAAATCTAAAATTTTACTTTCCTTTATTCTCTAAGTTCATCAATTAACTCTAAGCAAATAACAAGACATTTCAAATGATCAAATTTATTCTTTTACGTATAGTTTTCTCTCTTTGGGTTGGTATTTGATGGTTTTGGACAAATTTTTTGTCAACAAACGTTTTTAGTTTTGTACATTCGAGTACTCTAATTAAGAATATTACCGTCTATGGCTCTATGCACTAGTTAGTATTCTAATCGAATAAACCAAAGTTACCAAACCGAACCCGAAAGGAGAAATCGAACCATACCGAAATTAATTAGGCACGGTATTGGTGTAGCATTTTAAGAAACCGAATACCGAAAATATCGAATACCGTACCGCTGGGTATTTGTGATAGTTTTTAGAACTTGTGGGTATAAGTCATGTTTCATGTTTTTTTCCCAAAAAAAATGAAATCTATTTTGAAAACTTATGTCCAAGCACATTTCATCTTCAAACAAAACTTCACCCAAATTAATTTTTGCAAATCAAATTTGAGAATTTATGGTCAAACGCTAGCTAAAATAATAGCTAGTACTACTAGTTAAGACATTCTTAAACATTTTACCACATATCAAAAGCTGCAAACGATTAGGAAGACATAATATTAGTTTGAATTTCTTTAATCTAGCTTATTTATCTAAATCTCTCATCTGGGAATCATATTTCAAGCTAGATAACAAGTTAATTGGGAGAAAGTAAGAACTCACTGAAACTGAAGAAAAGAAAATGCGGGGCAGGGCGGAGAGGGTACAAACAAAATCACTATGCGGGGCGGGAGTTTTGCGGGTTATGGCTCAACCCCCACCACACCCACCCCTCCCCATTGCCATCCCTAAAAGCAGTAACAACTAACAAGGATATTTATTCCTTTCATATAGAATTCGACATCACGTATTGGTAATAACTAAGGAATTTTACTTAAACTAGTAGCAACGTTAACCGAAACATTAAGATTTAAATCCTACGGATATGAAACAGGATATTACAAATATGTACATTTAACAGAAATATTCACTTCAAAATGGGAGCTTCAAGGCACCAACTTTTTCTCCTTACAGCAATTTGCAGCTGAAAAGGTCATCTGTGAATAGAGTTATACAAGAAGAGGAAATAATGCTAATACCAGGCTGCTATTCATTTTTCATCAGTAAATGTTACAGGAATGTCGAGCACCAGTTGTACTCATATATCCTAAATTCTATGCTATTTCTGTTTTTCTGTTCATTCCTTTCTTCCCTGCTTTAAAATTTACATATTAGCAATGCTGTATATACAAAACATAACATTGCTATTAACCAACCACCAGTTTCCGACCCTCTTCAATCTTCATCAGTATCAGCTCCTTGTTAAGGCAAGGAGAGCTCCATCCTCGTTGACGTGTACCATAGAGACTACTCTTATTTGCAGGTTAAATGAGTATATTCTTGCAATGACATTGTATCATCTCGTACACTCTTGAACTAAATCAATCTGTATAAAGCTATTGTGCTAGACTGCTGCCTATTGAAGAACTATCATCTCGAACTAACTCCCCGACCGGGTTCTCCTGAGCCCACATAGCTGCATCTGTGTAACCTTGTTCAAATAGCTTATCAAGAATATCATCTTCCGCTGGCTCAAGCGCCCAACTGAAAAGCTGCAAATGTGGCCAAAAAATTAGATGAGAGAAAACTTGTTATTGGTCTATCACTAGAAGAACCAGGCGATTGACCGTAAGATGTTCAAGTACCTGGCGGGGAGTCGCCCTATTTTCAGGGTTGCAGTCAGGACTTATCCCGATTCCTTGCAATCCCAACCGACTGGCTGGAAAAGCACAAACGCGCACCTGGATACAACCAATAAGTTGTTAACTGCCTCCAGCAATCAGATGAAAAGAAATCCATATCCTGATAAGTCATCGCTGTTTCTATTGTGGAACTGACAGGTAAAAGCATAAGCTGTTAGCACTAATGGGTGTGGCCTAGTGGTCAATGGGGGCAAACCTTGAAGACCGGAGTTCAAATCCTAACAGAGACAACAAAAAATTAGGTGATCACTTTCCATCTACCTAAACCTCTGTGGTGGGAGCCGGGAGGCAGCAGGTAACAATCGAGGTGCACATAAGCTAGCCCAAACACCACCATTATAAAAAAATGTTGCTAATAAATGCTGGAAGATGTAACATGAGAGTAAAAGACAAGTAGATTACTAGTCAAACATAGATAAAATCTTAAGAATTGTAGGTAGTTAACAACCCAGGGAGATTTGCTGAATTTACAGCTATTAATTTTAGGCTATATAAGAGAACATAAGGACAGGGAAAATGCATTTTGATTTCAGATAACTTATTAAACAGGAGAGACTACTAATTTACAGTTGAGAATAATGTGTATATTAGCAACTCCGAACTAATTCTAGAGCGACAACAGTCAGGGCTTCAGTTGACAACTAGTTATCAGATGACTTGATTTAAATATTTGTCTACAGATGTCCGAAGTCAATTAAATAAATGTATAGAAGGTAACAGAAATATCTCTTAATGGGTTGGATTGATTTACCGTCACCCTCTACAATATAAAGTGAAGTGAAGTCGGGTGAATAGACCAGGTCTTTAGCCCTTTTTATGAACTTCATCAATATCACAGCATTTTTCTTACAACTGCAAGTTGGTTATTTGAAACGTGCTTCCTCTCCAAAGATTATTTCAATGCACAGGACATACAATGGCAAAATCAATCCGCAACTGGCGTACACAAATGACAAAGCAAGGTAGCCATGACTGGACATGTGCAGTATAGCGGACTACTTAATTAATTTCTTCAGAAGTTACCGTCTGAGCAGCAGATGTAGGTGGCATAAACAGTGTTAGTCCCCCGTCAATACAAAGTTTATTCCTGAAAAGTGTGGCTGGCCTTGGAGCAAGATATCTGTGATTCACGATACTTTGAAGGTTTAGATTAGAGTGTGAGCTAAAAGAGAAGCCAATAAAGCCAGAATGAATGTGTACCCAGGGATAAAAGAAGAAGTAAAGACAGCATTGATAAGATCCTCCTTAGAATCAAACTGATCAACCAATAAGCCTCTGGGCCTCCAAAGTATCTGTGTTACAGCAACTGGGATGAAATGACAACATCATTCTCAACCCAGATAAACCGTATTGTATTGCATAAGAGCTTCAAAATATCAGCTTGCACGAACAAAAAGTCAGTCTACACTTACCACGAACTCTTCCATTGCACCTAATATGAGCATCATCTGGAAGAAATTTCTCAAGAATTTCTCTAAGAACAGCCTGGTACAGAATGACATTTTTTAGATGCTTTAACATTTAAATACCAAAAAGCTAAATACTTGTCATCAAGAACAGTACTCTAGATCTCGATGACACGAGATAAGCCAATTTTGAACAATTCAAGTTATTTTCCAGTGACATAGAAACATTTGCATTCTGTCACCAAATAAGAGATTACAATTTTATGTGGACAGATCAAGTGATGAATAAAATTTCTATACGCCTGTCACTTAAATCTTTTACTCTTAGATGCCCAATTCATACACTTTGACTGAGGCAAACACATTAAGATTATCAATTAATCTATTTCATTTTCACGAATGACTACTATTTATAGATCAAAACTGTTTCATAGACTTTGACTGAGATCAAACATATCAATTATCTTAAAAGATTACAATTATGAATGTATATGATTTTTATAGCCTGCACAATTAAGAAATTATGCCATGACACTTACACCAAGGCGAAATGCTGTCCCGCTGAGCCGACAATCTTGAGCTAATATTTTGGTAGCATCTAGAGCCTCTTGCATACTCGCACCAGAAGCAACCACTGCACATACAATTGCACCAGCAGAAGAACCAGCCAGTGGTGTTGTCTCCTGGGAAAGAAGAAATATTTCGGATTGAGAAAAGTCATCTTTGTAGTTCTGATTTGTAACCAAAATGAACATCCAACCAAGACCCTCCACCAGTGTTTAGAGTCCGGTATAACGGTTTCTTAACCTCTTGACCTTAATCCTCTATCTCTCAATAAGCTTATTAGCAAATCAAGCTGCTTGAGTATTCAAGGCAAAAGCTCAATAAAATACTTATAAAGAAAGGCAAACAAAAAGGTCTGTAGAACCTTAAATTCTCAAAGTATTATCCCCATTAATACTTAATAGTAAATTCTCTTCTTTCCGTAAAATTCCCTTTCTTACACACCATGAAGTACCATCATAGCAACAAGCATTAGGCCCAAACTCCAGATCTCAAGGGTCATATGGTCAACAACAATATCCAACAACAGATGTAGCAAGTACTCGTCTAATTTCTTCATCTAACCTAATTCCTATGTGATGTGTGGGGTTAACATACATGTCCCCGAATCCTCAAGTTCCTCCAAAGAGCAATGCACTATGAAGTGAGCTATACACACTCAATTTGGCTCGGAATCTGGCACTCAATTAACGTCACTCACCCATCAATAGTTAAATCCAATAAATATGTATCAATATACTGCTGCTAAGTTCTTATAGAAGTCTATATAAGATCTTTCAATTACATCTTAATCCCAATTAGTTGGTGTCCGCTATAAGAATCCTCTACATGTGTTTTGTTATATTCAAACTATCAATTCACTAACTGAAAGATATAATGGGTAAAGATATTCTTAGTTCTTTACATTCTCTATAAAGTTCTCCCTTTTGAATGTATTTACCGGCATTTTGCTGGTATAAAACAAGTATACCTCAATGAAGGGGAGTTTTGGAGCAACGGTAAAGTTATCTCCGCATTGGTCAAGGGTTCGAGCCGAGGAAGCAGCCACTAATGCTTGCATTATGGTAGCCTGTTTACATAAATACCCTTGGGTGCGGCACTTCTCCGAACCCTATGTGAAGGTGGGATGCTTCATGCACCGGGGTGCCCTTTTTAAAACAATTATGTCTTAACCCCAAGCTGCATTTTGCTGGCATACATCAATAAAATATGAACTGGTAAGGAGCTGAAGCAACATTCTTTTATATCCAAACGAGCTCAATAGCCTATTACTATGCTCATGGCGGTTCATCCATCTAGATTCCCACTTCCTCCACTCCCCTTCTCCAAAGTCAAATAAAACTTGTTATGGATTAGCAAAAAGATTTTATTTTGATATCATCTTACTTGATCAACTACAGAACCAAGAGAACAATAAGCAGTATTATTCGACAGCCAAATACTAAATAAAGTAGAATATACCAAACCTTGATATATCCCTTCTCAATGAGAAGCTTAGCAACCCCAAGATGATAAGGAAACAAAAGCCCAGCAGCAGAGAAGCTAAACCCAGGGCTAGTCACCGTTTTCAAGCTCTTCTCGGCTTCCACATCTTTTTCCCTCTGCTCCCACACAACCTCCGGCTGAACCGGGTCCTCAACCACCGTCGCTATCCCTTCCTTTCGCCGTTCCCAAAAGTACGATTCACTCTCTTCTGCACCATTAACTATACTATTCCCACGCCTCAAAACTCGCGATGCAATGCCGAGGAAAAGCTCGCCGGTCGCCACCGCGAATGACTTCTTCTCCGCGGGTGCCGCCTCCAGCGGAGGAGGGGGAAAGGGAGGTTCTTTGAGGGTGGGTGGTTTTGTATTGGGGTTAGGAGGAGGAGGAGGGGGTGGAGTAGAATTGGTGGAGAAATTGAGGGTACGAAGTGGGAAAACGACATGGGGATTGGATTTAGGGTTTAGAGGAGGGCGAAAAGGACGAGGGTTTGAGAGGAAAAGGGAAGACATTGGTTTGTGATTACGTTGTGAGGAAGATGAAGAAGATGTTTGGTAGGTAAAACGTTTCATATGTATTCATTCGTATATGTTTCGACCAAACGTATACATGGTTCTTGTATACTGATTCTTGGAACTTATTATATGTACGACATGACATGTATAAACAACATCATGCAACTGTTTATTCTGTCTCTGCAAATTTGTGAGTTTTGAGACATGAAACTCTGTTGATTTTGCCGGGGAGATCAATTGAAAACGACAAGAAAATACTATATTTCTGCAGTTTGCACCGCATCTTTTGGATTTGTTTCTTTTTTTCCCGTCTACTCCGGCTATTTTTATTTTTTTCTGCCAGATATTGGGAGTCATTTTCAATTGAGATTCTTTTTCATTTAAGTATTTTTTCCTTTTTTCTTGTCTTTAAAAAAGGTGGTGTATATATATGTATACACTTTGATAATGGTGTCAGCTTGAGCCAGCTCTAAATATTCCAACCAGAGGCCTGCTCACTAGTGTTGTGCACGGATCGGATCGGATCGGATCAAATTTAGCATATTTCGGATTCGAATTTCAAATTTTAGATTCTAGAAAATGCAATTCAAATCCGATCCAAATTATATCGGATCGGATTTTAAAGTTTGCATCGGATCGAATTTTGGATCGTTTATTATGCCTCAAAGTTGCAAACTAATATATATATTTTCCTTGTAAAAGAGGTAATGTATTAAAAAAATTCATGTTTATGCAATTATGAGAATACTATGGTGTCAATATAGCTAAATCTAGCAATTGTAAATCGAGCAATTTTATATTACTTCTATATTCTGAGGAAGTTATTAGTTAATTGTTGTAGTTTCTCTCCTTTTTTTAACCAGCATTATTGGTTAGTTGAACTTGAACAGAAATTTATTTTGGTGGCCTGTTGGATACTGAAAACTACGTATATTGTTTAGAAAAGCTATCAAAAACAACAACAACAATTATTCAATAAAGTCCCACAAAGTAGGGTCTGGGGAGGGTAATGCGTACGCAGACGTTACCCTTACCCCGATAGGGCAGAGAGGTTGTTTCCAATCGACCCTCAGCACAGGAAAATAAAAGAAGAAAAGCAAAGACAATTCATTAGTAACTCCAACAGAAATTGCAGAAATAATAGCCTAAGTATGAAAATCATAAAATAAATGCCATGCAAGGGTATTAGCCAGAAATTACCGTCCGGGAGCTCAATAAAATCCGCGAGCCATCTAAGGTACACCCTACCCAACCCCCCTCACCCCGGGGATGAAGAAAGAAAAGCTCTGGTACCCCCTATCCTACAACCCTGATGCTAGACCTCCAGACCTTCTTATCAAGGGTCATGTCCTCGGAAATCCGCATTCTTGCAATGTCCTGCCTAATTACCTCCCCCAAATACTTCTTAGGTCGCCTTCTACCTCTGCTCGAGCCAACAACCGCCAGCCGCTCACATCTCCTCACCGGGGCATCAAGGCTTCTCCTCCGCACGTGCCCGAACATCTGAGCCTCGTTTCCCGCATATTCTCGTCCACCGGGGCCACGCCCACCTTCGCCCGAATATCTTCATTCCTAATCCTATCTATCCTAGTGTGCCCGCACATCCACCTGAGCATCCTCATCTCCGCTACCTTCATCCTTTGAATATGGGAGTTCTTAACCGGCCAGCACTCTGCCCCATACAACATGGCCGGTCTGACCACATCTCTATAAAACTTACCCTTGAGTTTCGATGGCACTTTCTTGTCACACAAGACTCCTGATGCAAGCCTCCATTTCATCCAACTCGCCCCTATACGGTGAGTGACGTCCTCGCCGATCTCTCCGTTCCCCTGAATCACCGACCCAAGGTACTTGAAGTTGTCCCTCTTGGGGATGACTTGCGATCCAAGCTTCACGTCCCTGCCTACTTCACTCGACTCAGCGCTAAACTTGCACTCCAGGTACTCTGTCTTAGACATGCTCAATTTGAAACCCTTAGACTCGAGGGTCTGTCTCCAGACGTCCAGCCTCTCGTTAACACTGACCCTCGTTTCGTCAATCAGAACTATGTCATCAACAAATAACATACAACATGGCACATCCCCTTGAATATGGTGTGTTAGTGCATCCATCACCAAGGCAAATAGGAATGGGCTAAGCGCATATCCTTGATGAAGCCCCATAACTACCGGAAAATGTTCTGAGTCGCCTCCCACCGTCATAACCCTAGTCTTAGCTCCATCGTACATGTCCTTGATCGCTCTGATATAGGCCTCCGGCACGCCCTTTGCCTCCAGACATCTCCACAGCACCTCTCTAGGGACCTTGTCATACGCTTTCTCCGAGTCAATAAACACCATGTGCATGTCCTTCTTCTTATCCCGGAACTGTTCCACCAATCTCCTAACAAGGTGGATAGCTTCCGTAGTGGAGTGATCCGGCATGAAACCAAACTGGTTTTCGGATATAGACGTCGTCTTCCTCACCCTCGCCTCAACCACCCGCTCCCAGACTTTCATGGTATGACTTAGTAATTTGATACCCCTATAGTTATTACAACATTGGATATCACCTTTGTTCTTATACAACGGCACCACTGTACTCCACCCCCACTCCTCCGGCATCCTCTTAGTCTTAAAAATTACATTAAACAAACTAGTCAGCCACTCCAATCCTGACCTATCCACACCTTTCCAGAACTCCACCGGAATTTTGTCCGGCCCGGTCGCTCTACCCCTACTCATCCTATGCAACGCCCCCACGACCTCCTCCAGCCTAATGCGCCTGCAATACCCAAGATACCGACGACTCTCCGAATGTCCCAGCTCCCCTAGCTCTATATCCTGATCCCCCTCCTCGTTAAGGAGACCCTGGAAGTACGACTACCACCTCTGCTTAATCTAAGACTCCCCCATCAGAACTTTACCACCCTCGTCCTTGATGCACCTCACCTGGTCTAGATCCCGAGACTTCCTCTACCTCGCTTTAGCCAACCGAAATAACTTCTTGTCCCTGCCTTTTTCCCCCAATTCCTCGTACATACGGCCGAACGCCGCATTCTTGGCCTCCGTGACCGCCAGCTTCGCCTCCTTCCTTGCCACCTTGTAACTCTCTCTGTTCAACTCTCCTCTCCTCCTCACTTGAGCTCCCTGTCAACTTTGTGAACGCTACTTTCTTCGCCTCCACTTTTCCCTGGACTACATCATTCCACCACCACTCGCCTTGATGTCTGCCTAAATAACCCTTCGCTACCCCTAGCACATCCCTCGCCGCCTCCCTCACCAAGTTCGTCGTCTCTGACCACATAGCGCTCGCGTCCCCAGTACTCCTCCAAGCTCCACTATCGGATAACCTCCTCTCCAACTCCTGGGCTTTCTCCTAAGTCAAAGCTCCTCATCTAATCCGCGGTCGGCCCCGAGCATCCCTCCTTTTCCTCTTCGCCCAAAGCCCGACATCCATCACTAAGAGTCTATGCTGGGTCGTGAGGGACTCTCCCGGAATAACCTTGCAATCCTTGCACAACCCTCTATCACGCCTTCTGAGGAGGAGGTATTCAATCTGAGTCTTCATCGCCGAACTTTGGAAAGTAACCAGATGCTCCTCCCTCTTCGGGAAAGACGAGTTCGCAATCAGCAGCTCGAAAGCCCTAGTGAAATCAAGCAATGCAGTACCTCCTCCGTTCCTATCCCCCAGGCCAAAGCCGCCATGCACCTCGCCATAGCCACCAGCGGCTGACCCGATATGGCCATTAAAATCCCCTCCAATAACTAACCTTTCAGAATGAGGAATACTACTCATCATCTCATCCAAACCCTCTCAGAAGCGCCTTTTAACCTCCTCATCCAGGCCTGCTTGCGGCGCGTAAGCGCTGATAACATTGAGGGTGCATCCACCAATCACCAACTTAATAGACATTAACCTATCATTCACTCGCCTAACCTTAACCACGGACTCCCTAATATCCCTATCCACCAAGATGCCCACTCCATTCTTACCCCTCACGACCCCTGAGTACCACAACTTGAACCCGTCTACATTCCTCGCCTTCGACCCTACCCACCTAGTCTCCTGCACACAAGCTATGTTGACCCCCCCTCCTCTGAAGAACCTTCGCCAACTCAATGGACTTACCCGTCAGCGTGCCTATGTTCCACGACCCGATCCTCAATCTACGAGCTCCCACTTTCCCCTTCCCCCCTCCCCCTCCCCCTGCCTCCCGTCCCAACCACTGGCCCACTCCCTGCCCCCTGCTCACCCCCGCCACCCCCCAGGACATGACCTTACACTACCATCCCCGACCACATGCACTATACCTAAAAGCTATCAAAAACGTTTTTAAGATTATATTTAAATTAGTTTCGAGAAAATATCACAATAACGATTATATAATCCAAGAGGATGAACCAAAGTAATCATACATACAAGACCATAAAGGGTTCTAGAGCTACTTTCTTAGCTCGTAGATGTTGACTTCAGGTCCACCATAAACAAACTTAATTACGCCCAAAAAAGGAGAGTTTAATTATTCACTAAATTTAGGCTCGGATCATCCATTCCATTGAAATTCCATAATTGTGATGCATTGTTGCTAATTTCGATCCAAAAATTCCTGCTTGATCTAACTACAAGAAATACATTTATTTGCTATTACGCTGGCCGATCATAGTTAAATAAAGAACTTCTTTTAATACTGAATTCCTACTGCAATGGTTCAAACAGCAACCAATCACCATCCACAGAAAATATGCCTAAAGAGGGACTCTATATGATGGATCCACCATTCTTAGAATAAACAGGTTTCCTTGGTTGCCCCTTGATATCCTGTAAATGATGACATTATATGAAAATGCAAAACTAAACACAACAAGGAAATTAGATGACAAATAAACCAGAAATAGAAGGCGGACAGTTTATTTTTTGACAAATAAGAACTTGAACTTGCGGTCCCAATCACCCCACTTAACCTAATGTAAAGATGGTCATGTTCGATAGGGTGGGAAGAAGTCGAGGATGTACTTAACTTTAACAATAAATTATACTAGTCTATCATACCAACCAACTTACTATTGCTTTCATTTTCATAGAATTGTTGTACAATTAGCCACCACGTTCACCCCAAAAGAAAAGCGAAGAGCAATTTCATAGCTAATAAGAGAAGCGGAAGTATGGGCTTACAATCAAAACAGTCGATCTTTATGAAACGAGGAAGCTAAATAGGAGAACTGATGCTGATCGAAATGTGGTTTGTCAATGGTCATACTCTCTGAACATGACTAGCCTATAAGGAAGACCAGCATACAAGAATCATTAATGATTACAGAGTGAGTTCTTTTTCTTTACCTTAGTTCTTCGTCCAGGTATGTGATTTCAAGTTGACCACGACCACTTCCGCGGCTTTTTATCGATATCTACAAGCCAGAGAAAAGATTGGTCCAAGAAAAGTTAACAAGAAAAACTTTATGCATTCGGTTTAGTGTGTCTACCCAATTTGCGATGAAGCAAGCAGTAACAGAGAGATAGGTAAGTAGAATTGGAAATATCTTCAGAGTCATGTGCCTTAATGAATACAATAAAATGCAGGCTACTTAAATTTCCAAGCCAAAATTAAGGTTTCACCTACCAGTCCAGCTATCTTGAAAGAGTCAAATTTTACAGCAACTCTCCGTTCATTAAGAGGAACTAAATTAGCGGTGGCCTGCAGAGTTGTAAGAAAACTGAACTTAACTTTATTGCAAATATCAAAGATGAAACATCTTTTTCCTTAGAATTGACAAGGGATAACCCTTTTCAAATATATGTCAAATTTTTCTCTTGGAATCCAGGACAATGAGAATCTCACCACGATTAAAGACTTATCTATTATAACTTTCAAGGAGCATAAACCAGCCTATGTATATATCCTGACAGAAACCGAGCATCAGTTTTTTACCTCTTACCTTTTCACAGCAATTGCAAACATCCACAAAAAGCAGCAGTTCCAACAGGTTATAATAAAATCACATACTTGTATCTTGCTCAATAAACACACACACACACACTCATACTGAGATCATTATCGATCCAAGTACTTTTCTTTTCCGTGTGATCTTCCTATTCATGGAAATATCTCATATCTAGACTCTGTGTGTTACACCCCATGTTTTCGTACGTGGAAGTACGCCACAAGTAAATCAACGTAAGTTTGGGAATGAGATTTATTTTGAATTTATAAGTATCACGCTATTTCAAATAAGGCATAAGTAAATTTGTGAATGTGAGAGGGTAAGCAAATCGGAAAAAAATGAGTTTCGTCGAGGTTTGGCATTTTGGAATAAAATACGGCCGAGCTAAAATACCCGGTATTTATGGACTAGTACCATAGAAGGTACTACATGGACATGATAGTAAGGTAAATAAAGTATGTTAACAGTGGGTAGTATTTTAAGTAATTTGATATAATTCATAATTATGTGGGTAATTGGTTAATGGGAGATTAACAAGTTAATCAAATGATTAGTGGGTAATTAATCCAAATATTTGTATAAGTCTTGTATCCCCAATGTGGCAGCCCAAGAGGCATTTAAAAATGACTCTTAATTCTATATTCAAGGTGTCACTTTAAGAATCCACATATCATTGAGTCACTTTGGGTTCTTTTGTCTATTTTTTGGGAAATTGCCAAATTTTAACAAGGATATCAAATGAGTTACAATGCCCGAAAACGTGAAACTCCCTGGAGTATTACAATGTCCAAAACGTGAAACTCTCTCCAATATTACAATGTCCAAAACGTGAAGATTACCAAGCTAGCAAGTCCAGATGTTTTTGAAAGATTAACCCCAAGACCCATTATGTCTTAAAGACATGAACCTCATCTCTACTTTTATTAAGTGAGATTACAAGAATCCAAAAAGTGAGATTTCAGTAAACAAGAATGAAAGAGATGGAACGTGAAATTTGCTTTCGGAAAATTCATACAAGATTCGATTATGTGAAAGATGCAATTCTAAGGAAGCACGGTATAGTATTTCTATCGAATATTATACGGATTTTTCCCTACTTCAATCCGCCGTTACGTGTTTTCGCAAAAGAGAATCGGTCCAGGTATGTTAAGGCTATCCCTTCTTTCTTTTGGCATGATCTATACAACACGAACGAAACGAGAAAAATACACAAATTCCATAAATGACTATCATAGAAATACTAGGGGTCTCTGTGTTTTTGATTCTCCATGTGACATATTATTATATCTTCTGTTCATGGGTCCCAGAAAAATACGTATTTGATAATGTTTATCCAAAAAGGCATATTGATTTTTATGGCAGTTTGAGAAAATCTTATTAACGTATTTCTTATGCATTTCATGCATTTATACATGTACATTGACCCATGACTCAGACGGCGTTATATACGCGTATATATGTATGTATATATATATGTATATGGGATATGAGAAAGGTTATGGCGTTATATACGCACCACCACCTGATCAGCTGGTATACGTTGATGATTTGCCCACAGTGGCCGAGATGATATGATGGGAAGCCCTCAGAGGCTTGATGATGTTATGAACACATGTACCTATGCACGACATGACATTCATACGCATATGCATAACACCATAAGTATTTCATGATTTACAGAGTTATCCAGACTTACAGGTTGAGTCATTTAATCTATATTTCTTCCATGTCAGTTATGTAATTATTTACGTGCCTTACATACTCGGTACATTATTCGTACTGACGTCCCTTTTGCCTGGGGACGCTGCGTTTCATGCCCGCAGGTCCCGATAGACAGGTCGAGATCCCTCCAAGTAGGCTATCAGCTCAGCGGAAGAGGTTGGTACGCTCCATTTGCCTCGGAGTTGCTTGTTTGGCTAGTATGATATTGTTTGATATGGCGGGACTCTGTCCCGACCTTTATGGAAATTATGTATTCTTAGAGGCTTGTAGACAGAAGTCATGTACGTAAAAGATTGTATGGCCTTGTTGGTCCATGTTCAGTACACGAGTGGTTATTTTGGTCCTATAGGCCCGTACTTCATATGTATAAGTTTGCATTCCCTCATGCTTGACTCCGATTCATTTACCTATGATAGAATGATATGAAAGACACATTACGTTGGTACTCGGTTGACTAAGGTACCAGGTGTCCGTCGCGGCCCATTTGGGTCGTGACACTGTGTGTGCGCGCATCTTTTTTTTCCGGGCAAAAGAAAACTTCTTCAAAGTTCACAACAGTTTTGAAAAGGACCTTCTTGAAATCTGCAGGCTGCATATATTAATCAAGGTGACTAAACTAAAGAGATACTTATTAAATGTAACTCACAGGGCAGAAAACCAGGTTACCAAATGTACACACACAGAAAGAAAGGTGTGTGCGTGTACGGTGTACATATATATGAACCATGAGACGTGGCCCTAATACTCCTGTTAAGAGAATGTGGTCCTTCCACTGAAAATGAAACTTACTTGACTAATTTCCTGGGTATTACTAACACAGTAACTAGAGAAACGGGCAAATTTTCACATGTTACAAGTTAAATAGGATAATATTTCACAGCAGAAGATAAAATACTCGAGATTCTATCCTAATTTCCCGTGAGATAAAAAAATGGACCTGATTGAAAAAGGGCCATGTCTCCATATTTTGAGCCCTCAATGTATCTGCATTGATAGCCTGGTAAATTTTTCCATTGGGTCTCAAGATTTTGGGCCTCTGCCACAATAATAACCGAACAAGAGCCTTGTCATTACAGTTAGGAATGAAGCACATCAAACAAAGAAAATACACAACAGAATACTGGTCATAAGCTCATTAAGCAATAGTGCACGTGTATATCACAGCTGTCTTTAATTTTTCCTTTCTAGAATCTTGTTGTCGTTTGTCACATTAGACTACGTCTTTAACACAATATTGATGGTTGGAGTGAAGAAAACAAATCGAAAAGTGTGATCTAAAACCAACATTAAACAACAGAAGGAAAATAGAAAAGGAGTTGATCATCCAACACTCAGAAGAAGAAGAACGAATATTTTCTAAAGGCAACTTCTGCGAAGTCAATGAAAATAGAAAAATATTATTTATTATGCTTGATACTGGAAGCATAGAGGTACTTTGTTGCTATTTAATTATAAATCCCATTAATATCGGAGCAAGCCGATAGTAAGAAGGACTATGCGAATTGGAAAACTAGCCAAGCACAGAAAACACCCTTCATAATGATAATCAACCATATCATTCAGATGACATAACAAAATAGAGGAAGCACACCACAAAATGGAAGCCATCTTAACTACTGAACCAAGTAATATTCCACTGCAGTTTAAGAAGTCGGAAAAAAGGAAAGTGGAAACGCCAGTGGTGCATTAATCAAAGTTGTTCCCGTCCATTGGAGTATCCGACCCTTTTTCTTGAGGCTAAATATCACTGCACCTAAATTACAGCATGCTAAACTACTCAATAATATCTTTTAGACTAAAAATGAACAGAAAACAACAAAAGGGAGTCTAACTTTCTGATTATACCTAAAACAATTATAGGAACTGATATCACATGGAGAAGAAGCAACTTTAATGTGACTAGATATATACATCATCCTTTGCTTATCTCATTTGGTCTAGTGCGAGGAAGATAGGTAAGAGAGAATTAGCTGCCTTAATTTTGCCAATTTAAGGGCAATGACCTATGTATTTAATTCCAATAAAGAACCAACGGATAGAAGTGATTAACTACCTTGTATACTTCTACAACACATATGAATCTAAAACCAACAATTTCAGTAATTGAATTAATCTGCTCCCTTGAGAAAAGAGGGGATGATAAATGAGCAGGAGCATCTTAGCTTCTGGAAATATGCCGAAGAAAGAACAGATTAGACAGACCTTTGTTTGCAGAATTGATTGAGATGTGGTATACAAAAGCTCCCACTTTCCATTCAATAAGCTTGACTTCAGGGGTTCTTTCTCTTTATTAGCTGCCTCTAGTTTACTTGCAATCTGCAGACAAATTATGCATGATAACGCACCAGGAATGAAATAGGCACGGAAAGGCTTCAATGATAACCGAATAAGAGCTATCAACCAGCAATTTCCCCCTATTCGACTTGCTAAAGCCAAAGGAGGATATCGAAGACACTCCACAAACTAAACTCAACGCGTTCATTATGTCCACGTCCAAATGTGACTGATTCGTCTGAGCATAATCCTAATCATGTTTCTTGAATTGCACGAACCAATTCATACAAGCTTAAATTGTTGAAGATGAAACACTCTAATTATGTCTGCAATATACTCCTCATTTGTGACCAAATACTTTTTCCTAAACCAGCACACGGTGTACTGTATTTGTTATAGGAGGAGGCAAGAATGAAACCAAAACGCCTACGTGCTACCATAGCATATTGAATAATAGTGTGAACCCCTCGTCTAAAAGATTAACTCACAGTAACTGGACACTTTATTTATTTAATTTAGCACTGCAATAAAGTCCCAAAATACCTAAAATACAGTAACAAATTTTCAACTTCATGACAGCAGAAATTAACCGCGAGTAATTCGAAAATAGAGATTAAACACCTGATCAACAAGCTTTTGGTCTTCAGGAGTAGCCGCGGCACCACGATCAAGAGGGGCTATGGCTTCTAGAAGCTCGAGCTTAAGGCTCTCAATGTCTTTGCTTTTGGTCGAGAAAAACGGAAAGAAGGACACCTTTGTCCTCCACTTCCAAGATTCCGGTACTTGCTCCAATCGCCTCTCACAATAACGCACATGATTGACCGGTAAATTCTCGCTGAAGGGTTTTGATGAGAATTTTGTATTTGCTGGGAAAGAATGAAAAGTGGAGATTTCCTTTAGTTTAACCGAAGAAGATGAAGACAGAGAAAGAGTAGCCATTCTTTTTTATAATTAAAAAAAAATTAAATGTTAGTTTATTTTTGGTATATTTCGGAGGAATTTGCCTTTGAAAGGATAAGAATTTCGCACATAGCTAATTTTCCGTTGGTTCCCGCCACCGTTGGGTGGCCTCTCTCGTGGCCTCACACCTAAATTACTCTGGTCATTTTTATTTTATTGTTACTTTCTTTCCTCCTCTTCTTCTTCTTCTCCTCTCTCATTTTAATATTTCTTGATCTATTACTACTTGCACATTTTCTATATCTTTAGAAAAAGAAGAAAGAGAATAAGTTTTTGTACAATAACACATAAAACTACGATTATATGTATAATTATTTATCTTTTGTATTATATGCATTTTAATTTTTCTGAAATCGTATTACTATACCAATCACTTTGAAATACTTGTCGAAGTTTAATGCTTTATTATATAATGATTAGATAATAATTTAAGTGGAATTTATATTATTTCTACATAGGGTCTACACTTTTTTATTTTAAATTTTTTTGCACCACTAAGCCTTAAATTAATTACTATAAAATAATAATTAAAAGATAAGTTGAAAAATAAATCGTCATGTATTTTGCTCATTGTTTAAATTGAATGATATATAATTTTATTCGCTTAGTATTTCCAGTTGTGTTAATGTATTACTTTTTCTTTTTATACTAATCAAAATTTGAATAATAAAACATATTAATATTATTTTCAAATAGTTGAGGAAAAGGTAATTTTCGGTCCTTTGAAATAATAACCGTGTCTTTTAATTATTAAGAATTTTAACAAGAAAAATTATATTTTGTTCTAGTTGAATGACTTAATACTAAAAATAAATTAATCTCTCGATCACTATTAATTCTAATCAAATTGACCTTAAATTAAAATATTGCAGTTTTTTCTAGTTTTGTTTGATATGATTGAGATACTATTTAGGATATAATGCAATTTTCATCACAATATTAGTATTTGTTGAGATTTTTTAAAAATAATTTATTGCATATTTATGTATTTTGAAATTTATATAATGTTGAATTCTTATTGAATAGAGTATGTACTCAACTAACTTCGATCATAGAGAGAGAAGTATAATCGTGTATGACGTTACTTCTCATACTTCCTAATATATAATAATTTTTAAAAGAAAAAATTCCACAAATTAATTGTCTTACTTTTTATTTCAGATATTTTTAACTCATTTTTAGATACGGGATACTTATTATACAATTTGAACATATTTTTAATATTCTATAATAAAAATGGGAACTTGAAACTATATTTATTTTATTCTTAAATATTTTTCCCGAATTTTATAAAGTATTTCAATTAAAATTGCAATTTAATGAGAACTTTGTATAAAATAATATCAATTTATAATGATATAATAACATTTGAATATAAATCAACATACATTATCAATAATTTTTTTTGATGAAGTCTTTTTTTTTACCTGAAATAGTTAATAAATAAAATAAATGAAATAAAGTTTATTAAGGAGATAATAGAATTATTATATATAAATGTATGTGGTCTTAGTATTTTCAATCAGGTGAACATTTGAATTATAAAATTATCAAAAAGAAATTTTTCTATTTGAAAGTACTAGTTAAAAAAATAATAATAACAATCAAATACTCCATCAGGTCTAAAATAAGTGATTTTTTGGCCTTTTTTTGTGGTCCAAAATAAATAATTTTTTTCAGATTTCAAGAATGAATTAATCATTTTTTTCCCTACATTGTCCTTGGATTAAATAGTGTTGGAATATGTGTTAGGAGTGTTTATATGAGATAGTAAAGGTTAATATGGTCAATTTCATGGCTATTTAATGATAAAAGGTGAATTTCTTAATCTGTGTGAAAACATCCAAAAAATTACTTATTTTGGACCGGAAGGAGTAATGCATTTAATAAAGATAATGAAGGTTGAATGGAAAGTGGGGTCCACCTAAAAAATTTAATAGTTTATAGCCAAGTTACTTTTGGTTTTTCATATTATTAAGATCCCACAACTAAACTTTTGAGCGTAGTATACAAATAAATAATACATTAATATATTTAAAATAACTATTATGCCCTTGATCAACCTCCTCTTCTCTCTTCTATATAATAGAAAATTTTCATACGTTTATCAAAAAAATTGTTTTCAAACATTTGTGGTAGGTTTCTATAATCAATTCTTTATTAGGAAGAAGGAGAAGATTTAGAGCCCTTTGTATTAGCTGATTATAAACAACTCATAAACTAGAAGTGTTGAAAATCATTTTTAAGTGCTTAAATTGATCTTTTAAATAAGTATTTATGTGTTTGTGAAGACGTGTTGAAACTAGGGGTGCTTATCGGACGAATAATATGCTTAACGGTACGATTTATCGGTGTCACGTTTCAAATTACCCCTAGATGTGATTGGCACCCAGCTATCACAACCTGCCAGGCGAACCCATTTCTCGTTCATTTAACCATTTGCACAAACACTGAGAGAACAATAAGTGCAGTTCTAAGAGCATTATTAATAATTCAAAAAAACGAAATACTTACCAACTAATACCTTAGTCAATTGATATAATGATCAACGGTCACTCAAATAATAATACTCTAACTCAAAACTCACGCTAAAAACATGGAGCATCTAACAGAGTGACATGAGTTATACTGACAAGTATGCAAACCCCAAAGAAAAGGAAATAAGTAACATAAACTGGATAAAGCTGCAGTGACAGCCTCCACGAACAATGCGGTGGCTCACCTTAGCAACAAAATTTGCTTGAACGAACTCTTCAACCACTAGCTCTATTTCCGCAATAGTATCTACATAGATGCAGGTAAGGAGTGAGTTATACATAAATATAACTTAGTAAGATCCATGACCCGCCACTTTGAATACCTCTGGAATAAGTGTTATAAAATACAAACACACAACAATACGAATGATATAGTAAATATGATAATTACACAATAACTCAATATATGTGTATCAAAATTAAGAATTAACCAACAAGAGTACCCCACTAAGGACTTATCATAATTTCAGTGAAAGAAATTTACCAACACACCTACGAATCCACAATGGCACCGCAATGCCTCAAATATGTAACAAAGCATACACAATGCTCACTGAAGCATACACGATGCCCCAAATATATCAAGAAGCATACACAATGCTCGGGTGATGTACAAAGGCATACGCAATGCCCCAACATCGTGGCGCACAACCGTATCAAGCTCAAGATCATGGCGCACAGTCGTATCCAACTCAAGATCACGGCGCACAGTCGTATCAAAATCAACATCATGGCGCACAGCCGAACAAACTCAACATCATGGTGCACAGTCGTATCAAACTAAACATCAACTTATAAAATAATTTTATTATTTTTGATATTTTTCATAAAATAATATATTTGCGGCTAGTCTAAGACCACCGATTCTGCCAAGCACACGCTTGTCCTAACACATGGACCAGACAGAGAAAACACATTTTCAAAATGGGTTTTAAAAAAGCAAGCATCAAAGCTTAAAGTCTCACTTACCTCACTAACGAAAAGTTTTTCAACCTTGCAACGTCTAGAACACCAATTAAATGGCATCCAACAACATCAATGTATCCAAAAATATTGATTAGCGATATCAATTGTGTTAGTCGGGTTGATCTCATAATTCTTTTGGAACATTCAAAATAATGTTAACTCAAAAGTCGACTTCCCGTTGATTATGGTTAAATCCCCGAACAAATCATATTATCAAGTTACCCATAAGTCGTAGAGTCCAATCTATCATCAAGTTCCAATCTTGATACTACGATAAGTCGAATATGAATTCTTATACTAAATCCAACAATTGATAGCTAATCAGTCGACTAATCCCTTAATAATTCACATATTCAAAGCTTATTTGCCTGGTTTAAAAAGATTTCTAAGCATTCTAAACTCTACGCTCACTAATGTCCATGTAACTATACATGAGTTGAGAAATTCAAACCTTATTACGGGTGCGTTTGGTATAAAGAAAAATATTTTTCATGGAAAATGTTTTTCAGGAAAATATTTTCTTGGAAAATAAGTAATAATTTTATTCATTTTCTGGTGTTTGGTACGCAAATCAAGGAAAATATTTTCTCAAGAGTATTTGTAAATAATTTTGATACAATAAACATGAAGCCATAAACTTTCAAACCAACAACCTTCCGAAGTGGGGGCAGGGGGGTGGGGGTTGGGGTACAGAAAAAACAATTTTTTTTTTGTCCAAACTAGGGGCAGGGGGTGGGGGCAGGGGGGCGGAGATGCAGGAAAAAAAATAGAAATTTTAAATTACAAAAAATATTTTAAAAAAAAAATTGTCCGGAGTGGGGTTGGGGGGTGGGGAGTGGGTGTGTGGTGATGAAAAACTTTTTTGAGAGAGAGCATGGGGTGGAGTCAGGTGGGTGGGTGTGGGGGGAGGGGGTGAGTGTAAGGAATAAGGTGGGGAAGGTTGAGAAGGAGTTTTAGAAAATGTTTTCCCTTATATTGATATGTAAAATATTTTCCTCCAATTGGAGGAAAATAAATTGATGAGGAAACTATTTCCAAAAAATTTAAGCCAACCAAACATGAAAAAATTAGAAAATATTTTTCTTTGTACCAAACACACCCTACATGAACATATGTAATGCAACTAATTTAACAATATATACAAAACTCTAAAACGAATTCCATTTGCAAAGTGTTATTCGCCAGAATATTTCACTCTTTCTAGCTCTCTAAATTCACGCCACCAACGGTTCTAGAGAATCCCTGCCACTGCCGAAAAGCCCTCTACAGTATAGTGAATTTTTCTTAATTATCTAAAGTTAATTATTCACTTATTCGTCACTTTAGGTTTCTCCCTTCTAGGTCTTGCACACAACTAGAATGATGGGCTTAGCCTACTATATTATTATATAATTATTAAATTGTCATTTGACTAGCCATCATTAATTAGACCATTCATAAATTATTAGTGCTAGGTACTTTACACCTATGTAAATGATAATCATATATATATATATATATATGCATATTAATACTTGTAAAAATTAAATAAACTATCACTAACAGAATAACTTAAAAGTTCACTCTTAAGATATCAGCTTATTACAATCGGTTATCAGATTATAAATATAGTAATCTGCTAGCCATCCAATAAAACAACATGCGGACTATATCGAATTAGCGATTATCGGACGGTTTATCAGCTAAATCAAATATTATTTTTTTAAAGAATCATTCAATCAATATCAAACGGTTTCAAATCAATATCAAACGGTTTCAAATCAATATCAAATTTTTAATACCATATAAGATCTAACATTATTTTTGAATTGAAGAGTCTTCTTCTAAGTTCCAATATAGTTCATATTCAAGACTACTCGTACACGTATGAAGCAACTAAACTTTCAGTAACATTCGTTCTTCACAAGAAATCCAGTTGTAAAACTAATCCAAAAAAATAGACTTTAGTTTGTTAGATGCATGCAAAAAGGATATAAAATCAGACAATCCAGTTATTACAGATAAAATCAGCGGACAATTCACTAAATTACTTTCAATAGTACTTTATATACATATGGGTAAAATTGTAAATATAAAAATTCTTAATGGGTTAACGGTTTACCCGATAAAAATTGAGTAATTCACTCCAAACCGTTAATTATAAAATATCAATATATTCACCATACATTACCTCGATAATCTAATACCAATAAGCAATCAGTTCGGTTCGGTTATCGGTTTCGGTTCGATTTTGAACGACCCTAACTGAAATTGATGATAAGCAGTTGATGTGCTTGGCACAAAAGTGCTAATAAGTTGTTCTTTATTAAAATGACTAAAATATCTTTAAACACATTACAAAAGATAATAAACTAAAAAGTTTTTTAGTAAAAAAAAAAAGGTGAACAACGAATATGGAATATAAAGAAAGTTAGAAAATTTATTTTGAAAAAAATATTTTGTGAATTAGAAAAATATTATTAAGGCTAAACTAGTAAAAGCCTTGGTCAAACTATAAGTGCTTATAAGCTAAAAAACCATAAGTTTGGGGTGACCAATTTATCATTTATGGTCGATTTTAGCTAATAAGTACTTATAAGCAGTTTGAGTATTTACCAAACGCGTGAATGAGCCAAAATATGCTTATAAGCCGATTTGACAAGCTTAAAAACTTAGCCATATACCATGTAACTTGCTTATTCTCCCCTCATTTTCTTTTTTAGGTTAATTATAAATTTCTTTTGAAAAAAAAAGAAGAAAATTTCTTTTTTAGGTTAACTATAAATTTCTTTTGAAAAAAAATTCCGTTACCGTGAATCGAACCCGGGTCTCCTGGGTGAAAGCTAGATATCCTAATCTAGGTGAAAAAAAAAAAGTCTCTTTTAGGTTAACTATAAATTTCTTTTAAAAAGAAAAAAGAAAACAGAAAAAAATTCCGTTACCGGGAATCGAACCCGGGTCTCCCCTAATTTTCTTTTTTAGGTTAATTATAAATTTCTTTTGAAAAAAAAGAAGAAAATTTCTTTTTTAGGTTAACTATAGATTTCTTTTGAAAAAAAATTCCGTTACCGTGAATCGAACCCGGGTCTCCTGGGTGAAAGCTAGATATCCTAATCTAGGTGGAAAAAAAAAAGTCTTTTTTAGGTTAACTATAAATTTCTTTTAAAAAGAAAAAAGAAAAAAGAAAAAAGAAAAAAATTCCGTTACCGGGAATCGAACCCGGGTCTCCTGGGTGAAAGCCAGATATCCTAACCGCTGGACGATAACGGAAGCTTGTTGCTTTACGTCCAACGACTTTATATTTAAAGGCTACAATGCAAAAAGAAACTAATAAGTAAACCCAAAAAAAAAAAAAACAGAAAAAAAAAAGTTCGAACTTTTCCCCTTCTTTATTTTTATTTTTATTTTCTAAATCTACTCATAAATGCGTCTTCTTATATGGAATCTGTCCCTCATTCTAGTCCATATGAAAACAAGTTTATGAACAAATTACTTTATTCATTTTAGCAATGGATTACTTGTTTTTTCCAAATTAAAAAAAAAAGAAAAAGAAGAAGCTTATTTTAGACATTTTGAGTTAATTACTCGTTTTTTAAAATTAAAATTGAACCAATCTTGAGTACCGTAAAAGGGATCCTTTCTATATCGACCATTTCGAGTCAAAAAAAATGTAAAATCACGTTACATATATAAGATTAGTATATTTTGTGTCCCTCATTACAAAACACATTCTTGTTAGATGACAAACCCTCTTTGACTTTAATATAGAACCAGAGAGTTACAAATTTCATCTATTTTCTAACAACAATATTTATTTTTCGGAAAAAGCAATAGGCAGAATATATAACTGGACCCTTAAACTTAGCCTTTTTGTTATTTGGACACCTAAACATAGAATTGTTCCTATTAGACACTTCAACTAAATCACATTTGTGCCAATTATACACTTTGTAATTTGTAGTGACATGATTGAGTGTGTGGGGATCGAAGGACGCGTGAAAATGAGAAAAAGTTGTTGATTATTATTATATTCTAATATATTATTCCAATTAAAGCTAACTTTTACCCTACATTCTATTTCTCTTCTTCTTCATGTCAACCCATCATTTTCCCTCTTAACTTTTTTTAAAAGAAAGTTTAATGTACATGGATTTGACTATTCTCATTTGGCATGCTTGTTCTCTTTATACGGCACTTGTAAGCTACACCAACTTAGACGAGGAATATAGAGAATAGGGTGATATTTCAGTGAAATCGAAATAAGAAGAAGTGAGATGAAGTTGAACGGAAGAAATTTTCAGCGGGCTTTTTAGGGCACTAAGTCGCCTTGAGTTTTAATTTGTTTTGGGGGTTAATTCTATAAGGTGGAGTATTTTAAGGTGTTTGAGGCAACTCTAGTTCACGCGTTTAATTTTTATAAGACTTTTCTTAGATGGTCTACAAAGTGTCTAATTGACACATATGTGGTTTAGTTGAAGGGGTCTGATAGGAACAACTCTACGTTTAAGTGTCCAGATGATTAAAAAAAACAAGCTTAAAGGTCCAATTATGTATTCTGCAAAATCAATAACAATGTGATATTCTATAGACAAGCAAGATACTGAAGTCTCTTTCTTTATTTATAATATATAATCTTCAACTCACTTTAGGAAATGACTAATTTCTCCTCAAATTATGTATTTACTTCATAATACAAATATGTCTATATAGATACTGAAATTTTAACAGATCAAGATAAATCTTAAATTCAAGACGACTCTTAAAATATTAAGAGTCTATAAGGATTACTTGATAATTACTCCATCCAACCCCTAATTCATGTATATAAATAAGACTACATATGTCCTTCAAAGACGACCTCAATAATTTCATAAGCTCTTGGAATATGCACCAACATATCAAATAAGAGACCTTCAAAATTCTATGAAGCTCTTGGAATATCCATTAACCCCAAACCTCACTAGTACGATTTTAGTGGGTACGTTGTTATTGTCTTGGAATGTTCATTAAGAGACCAAAGACATGTTAAATATATCTTGCTCAAAGTACAAATACGGAAAGAATCAAAGGATAAATAGAGTTGAGATAAAAGAGTTGTATACAAAAAGAATTAAGGGATAAATAGAATTGGAATAAACAAAGTTGTAGCCCGCAATGTTTACTAATAAAATACTTTTTTCTTTATTATATTATTATTTGTGATTAGAGTTTTATTTTTCTACCAAAAAAATCAATCCTAATACAAAAAGCTTAGGCTAATATAAAAGTCTCTTAATCTTGAGCCTCACTACAAAAACCTTCTTTCTATGCCATAGCCTCGGGACATTTTTGGTACGGCTTGCCCCGGGCTCGTCCCAAGAACGTCTCTTAAAACATTGCTTGCAACCAATTTTTGTGAGGTGATTCATGATACTGTACTTCAAATCACAGTATCATACGCCTCAATCGGGCCTCTGCCGCGTGAAATATATAAATAGCCAAAAAATGATGACATATTATTTAGTACAACAGTTCATGCATCTCTCCAAATTTCGGTCTTCTTCTTCTTTGTAAACAAAAAGAGAAGTGGACATAAAAGAGAAACAGAAAGCAAAAAGTGACAAAAAAAATTTGACCAGCATTTACTCTTGTTTTCTAGTATAGTTTTGGTCTTCCTCTTTCTCAGAACCGTAACCGCTTCATTGGTACCTATGTTGCTGATTGTGCTTCTTACTTGACTTATTATTCTCTGTAGGTTCATGCCTCTTTCATCTTTCCCTTATTTTTTTTAGTTTATCAATTTTAGTTGCTCAAATGTACTTACATTTCTTTCTCTTATCTGGGTCTTGGTTTATTTTTTGTGCATAGGTGACTCGAATTCTAAAGATTGCATCTTGGGTTGCCCAGAGGACATATTAGGTAAAAAAATCTATCTTTACTGTAGTTTTTTTTATGCAGCTTATGTAACTGAATGTAGGTTCTGAAAAGCCAATTTTTTGTTTTTTTTGGCCCTTGGCTACCTTAGGGAAGATTCAAAGGAGTGAACTTATTTTCTTGAATTGGGTTACAGCAAAATTAGTGAAAGACTTGGACAATTGCTTGAATTAATTGTAAATTAGCTTTTAATACAATGTCTACAAGTTATGCTGGTTTAGTATTTTATATGTCTGAGAAGAGGTGTAGACTTTTTTCTTCCTGGCAGTCTCTTGTTAGAATCTAATAAGATGTGCTTGATATTTAATTTGCCACCATATTTTGAAGTTATGTGAATTTTACAAAACAGAAGGCGAAATTGCTTGTACTAGTGCATCGAAAGGATCTTATTAATCACTCTCTTTAATGAACCATGTATCGTAAATATTGAATTTCGGACATAATTAAAAAATTTGGGGCTCATTTTCACTATTTTTCTTTCTTGTTGTCTGATCTATACCTATTACTTCTTTTCCTACTTGGAAACTGAAAGAAGTAGTTCATGAAAAAGTGCAAGTACGTGAAGATGGAGGTACATGATTTTAGCTCAGATGCCTTTTATGCTCATTACGGCGACCTTTTTAGAGGTGTAGAATAGGTGAGGGTATAAATTCAGCGAAGCAGTTGTATCTAGTTTTTCTGATAAAAGTATTTGATTGATGATACACTAGGTTCTTGCATTTACTGCGCTCGGTGGTGTCTAAACTGAACAGAAATAGTCTATTTGATCTTAATTGAGTATGTGTCCACTGTGACATTAGGATTCTCAGTCGAGCCAACGCCACGTGGCATATATAAATGGACAAAAAGTGATGCATATATTTTTGTTCAGTTCATGCATCTCTTGTCTTCTTCTTGGTAAACCCAAAAGAAGTGGACATAAAAGAGAAACAGAAAAAAGGGACAAGTGGACAACAAAATTTGACCAGTATTCACTCTTGTTTTGTAGTCTTTCTTAGTTGGGTCTTCCTCTTTCTCAGAACTGTAATTCTTCGTTGATATCTAAGTTGCTGATTGTGTCTCTTCACTGTAGTTCTTGGCTTGTTATACTCTGTAGGTTCCAAGGCTCTATCATCTTTCCCCTATTTTCATTTATTGATTTTCGTTACTCCATGCACTTACATTTGTTCATTCTGATCTTGTTTTTTGTTAAATATTTTAATTTGGCTGTTGATTTTTATGCACATAGGTGACTTTGGAATTCTTAAGAACGCAAATGCATCTTTACTTTTCTTTGCCCTTATGTCACTGCAAATGCATCTTTTTACCCTGGAATTTTAGGTCCCGTAAATCCAATTTCTCGAATACTTTTTGTCCTTGATTACCTTAGAAAGGACTCAAGGGAGTGAACTCATTTTCTTGAATCAGGTTATGGTATCCTAGTTCGCAGATGTCAATTATTGCTCTAAATTAGTGAAACACTTGGACAATAGCTTGAACTAATTTAAATTAGCCTTTAATACAATGTCTATAACTTATGCTTGTTTAGTATTTTAGTTTTTTAGATGTGTTGACTTTTTCTTTCTGGTTAGAATCTAATTTTGCGAGAACAATGATGCTTATGCCTTAGATTCACCGCCATCGGTTGCTAGTTCTTTTTCTTATTCGTCAATGACAGTGGCATGAAGGATTTCTGCAGCTACTCTGATTTAGCAGGTCTCAGCTCGAAAACACTTCTCTTTTTTCTCTGTGTTCTTTACTGAGAAGGGCTTTTGTATAACTTGATACTTAATTTGCTAACAGATGTTGAAGTTATGAGAATTTTACAAAAGAAAAGGGATGAAATTGCTTGTACTAATATAACAATAAAGATCTGTGTAATCATTGACTCTTTATACCTCATGATTTTGATTATGGATTCTGAAAGTTGGATTCCGCTAATTATATGTAATGTGTTTTGTCTTCATATTTCTTCTTGTTGCCTTCAGAATTATCAAAGCAGACTGATAGTACCCTATTACCTTTTTCCTGCTTCGAAACTGAAAAAAGTTGGTAAGTAGAGGTACATGAATCTTAGGTAGATGATTTTGTCTAGAGTGCACTTATACTCGTTACCAGAGGCGGGCCCATGTGTATGGGTGAGCGGTAACCGGACCCCGTAAACTTCGGCCGAAATCCCGTGTATATATATTAAAGCATTGGCACCCTGAACACTAAAAGTCTTTAGGAGGAACAGGTTGAGCAGAACAATATGCCCCCGTCGCGTAAAAATCCTAGGTCCACCTCTGCCCGTTACAACTTAACTTTTTGGAGATATAGTATTGGTAAATCTCTATTGCTACATGTTGTCCATTACACTTGTTTTCTTAATATCATGTTGTAGTTATTGCTTGTTGCTACTGCTTTCTTTTCATATTTTCTTGAACCGGGGGTCTATCGGAAATGACCTCTCTACCCTCGAGGTAGGGGTAAGGTCTGTGTATACACTATCCTCCCCAGATTCCACTTGTGGGATTATCCTGTGTTTGTTGTTGTTAGTATTACAACAACAACCCAGTAAAATCCCACCAGTGGGGTCTGGGGAGGGTAGAGTGTACGCAGACCTTACCCCTATCCCAGAGGGGGTAGAGAGGGTTACCTGGAGACCCTCGGCTCAGAGATAATAGATCTGTTACAACAAACCCCAAAGTTAATATCAACAACGTGAGAGACAACAAATAAATGGAAAAGCAGTAACACAAATCTTATGCAAAAGTGTGAAATACAACATAAATCGCTAGCAGTGCTAGACAAAACACTATCATACTCGTCGGTACAAAGAGGGATACCGGGACAAAGAGGAAAATCGCTCGACTATCCTTTAACCTACAACCCTAATGCTCGACCTCCACACCTTCCTATCAAGAGCCATGTCCTGGGAAATCTGGAGCCGCACCATGTCTTGTCTGATCACCTCGCCCCAATACTTCTTAGGTCGCCCTCTACCTCTTCTCGTACCTGCCAAAGCCAACCGCTCACACCTCCTAACCGGTGCATCTAGGATTTTCTTCTGCACGTGTCCGAACCATCTAATTCGCGCTTCCTGCATCTTGTCATCCACCGGAGCCACGCCCACCCTCTCCCTAATATCTTCATTCCTAATCTTATCCAGCCTAGTGTGCCCACACATCCATCTCAACATCCTCATTTCTGCTACTTTCATCTTCTGGATATGTGAATTCTTGATTGGCCAACACTCAGCCCCATACAACATGGCTGGTCTAACCACTGCTCTATAGAACTTACCTTTGAGTTTCGGTGGCACATTCTTGTCACACAGGACTCCAGACGCTAACCTTCATTTCATCCACCCCACACCAATACGGTGCGTAACATCCCCATCGATCTCCCCATCTCCCTGGATAATTGACCCTAAGTACTTAAAACTTTCTCTCTTGACAACAACAAAAATGAATTCTTTCTTACCCAACAGCTGAAACAAAAATAAGTTTTTTATACTTTTTATATCATGCTTACTGCTTTGAACAATCTTCTATTTCTTTCGATCACGAATAATCTAAAAGGACACACTTCTCCAACCAAAGATCCCCCAAAATAAAAGAATAGATCCAAGAAGGAACAATGGTGTAGTTCGCCAAGCTGCCGCTCTTTTTTTTTGTCGATCTTCTGTAACCCCAAATCGGTAGTACTTCATTCCATCTTCTAGAAATACCATTATGATATCAAAGAGGAAGCACATAGGTCTCGATGTGGATGAGGCACGAGAGTAACAATTTGGAGATTTCAAGTTCAAATCCCAGATACAACGTTTGATATGCCATTCCTCTAACAATGGTGGGCATGCTTATTTGGGCAATCTATGCTTGCGTACTAGACAACTACTCGATGGATTAGTCAAGCATGTGCGAGGTGTTCGGACACCACTGATATATAAAAAAAGAAGAAGTATGCAAGGTTGCATGAGTTGATATGAGACTGCAATGCATTAAAGGGTGTTTTGCATCTGTTCCATGTTTTACATAGACAACACCCACTCTTGTCTATCGCTTTCCTCCCTGTTGAAGTCACATAATCTATCCGTTTCAATTTATGGTGTAGTTTGATTGAACACGAAGTTTAAGAAAAAAGTGAAGACTTTTGAAACATGTGGTTGTAAATATGACATACCATTTGTGTGAATATAAGACTTTTGAACTTCTGGTCTTAAACATGCCATAACGTTTGTGTGGCTATAAAAACTTTCTATCAAGGGTAAAATGAGAAGTTCAAGGTAAATTATTTCCAAATTTAAGGTGTCATTCTATTTTAAATGGATTGTTTAGAAAATAGTGCCATTCTTTTTGAAATAGGGGAGGGTATTTTATATAGGAGTTCTTCATTATCCTTATCTTTTTCCAATCTTGAACGACCCTCAGGAAACTTGAAACCCATGCAATTCACTTTCATCTTTTTTGTAAATAAGTAGCCACCATAGTTTCTCTACTATAAGGAGACATTAACCATTTCGCAATGGTGTGTGTTTTAGTATGAAGCTTTTTATTTCCATTAGCGTTGAAAAATCCAAAGATGTGAAAGAGTTCGTTTTCCATGTCACCAAATTTCTTACAAGATCTTTAACTAAAATGAATAGGCCTTTTTTTTTATAAACCAACCATAGGGAACTGGTTCCAGTGATAATCTTATGATATGTTTGCGCTTTGCTCGTCTTGCTCTATCACCCAACACAAGTTTCTAACAAGTTTCTATGATGATATGAGAGTACAATGCAATATCGAATGCATAATGTCTTCTCGATGTTTTCCACACAATTAATATCAACTCGTAACAATTTGCCGCCTTCCCTTAAGTTAGCCGCCGTATCTCATTCCACGTTGTATTTGAAAAAGATTTCCGTAGGGATCTATGAAGTAGATGGTGGTTGATAAAGAACTCTTTGATTAGTGTTTTTAAAAGTGAAAAGCGCAAAAGCGACAAGGTCTATGGGGCTTGAAGCGAAAAACGAGAAATAAAGTGATCGCTTCTTTCCAACTCAAAAAGTGCATAATTCTTTGAAGTGAAGTGCACAAATTATGGAAAACTAAAAATTTCAATTATAAATGAATTTAGTACTATAATAATTAAATTGCAAATAAAATAACTAGTTTTAACCTGCAATATTCAATAAGTGCGAAATAATCGAACTCCTCAAAGTTGACGTTCAAAGACGAGGTCTTTGTTTTAATCACTTTTTTTCTTTGAGAAGGAGTCTTTGTTTTAATCACTTAGTGCTTCAATATTTGAAACACATTGCTTAACCCCTGACATGATAATCCCTAGCTTCATTACTTTAAGCAACAATGCGATAGCGCCCTCGTGAAACTTATGTCTCGTATACTTTACTTCTATACCTTCTTCAATGATTAGCCATCATAGTTTCTCTATAATTATGAAAAATTAAGCATTATGTGGAAGTGCATATCTTGTACTTACCTTTTCTTTTCCACTAATGTTGAATATTGAAAAAAAAGGATGGAAATCTTTTCCATGTTAGCTCAATTTCATGACACGATCTTTACCTAAAATGTCTTGACTTTTTTCTCCCTAAAACCAGAGACGGTGAAGGGGAACGGATTTAGGAGATAATCTTTATATGTCCGTCTTTATCGTGACAACACATATTGTCATAATTGTGATATGAGATTACAATGCAACATGTGGTGATCACTATCTTCGCCATGTCTCTACATAAGTTACACCAAATCATAATGATTTGTCGCCTTCCCTTATGTTAACCATATTTATGTAGGATCCCAATTCATCAACAAGGGGAAATGCTATTATATATTGAATGAAATCTCAAAGAATCCCATTTTCGATCTCACTAAATACGTATACATCTTAAGATTTACTATACCATTTTAATTCAAATTAACAGTTTTTAAATCTTTTTGTTTGTGAGGAGCTGGATGAGAAGACACTCCTACGTCCGATTTTGTAGTAGAGATGGAATTCAGAAACAACCGTCAACCATACCCTAAAAGAACCATATTCCGTTCCAGTAGCCCTATGTAGTATGATCTCATTGAAATAATTATTCTCTCAACACCCTCCATGTCATCTTGTCCGTTCCTTCCCTTCTTATTGAGGTTTCATACATTTTCTACAGGAACTCCTCAACTTGAACATATTCACCGGTCCTCATGAAACTTATAAGCCATGTAATTCCCCTATCACCCCTTATTTAAAAATGTAATTAGCATAGCTTCTTTTATTTATGAGAGATAAACCATTTTGGAAAGTATCTTTTGTACTAACCTTTTATTTTCCATTAGTTTCCGGAAGATCCAAAACAGATAAGATTTTTCCATTTTAGCTAAATTTCATAAGATGATCTTTACTTTAATGGCTAGATTTGAACCCTAACATGATGAAATGAAACTGAATATGGAGATAATCTTAATATGTTTGTCTTTATCTATCACCCTACTAATATTGGTATGACCGATGTTCTAATAATTATCTTGGTAAATGTCTGATTTATGTGACCACATTTTATTTTGGTTAGTTATTCCGGCAATTGTCGGCCTTCTTTCTTCCCAGTGATTGCCATAATTACCGGCCTATTGCTTCCAGAAAATATCAGATTTCTGTCACAGCTTTTCTTTAGGTTGTTTGTTGGCCTTAATTACTGACTATAGTACTCTTTTTATTTATTTATTTTGGATAAAGAGCTGCCTATTGTTCTTCCGGGCAACTAGGCACTATATGGTGATTGTTAACTGTTATGAATGTAGTATTTCAATAACGTTGATTTTTCCATATCTTTCAGGCAGAAGTAGTTTCATCACTATGAGCTTGTGTTAGGAAGTCAAACAGGGCATTGATAGGTGCAGACATAATGAATGTGTCGAGCCGTGCAATAAATGAGTAATTTATAGATATCCTTCACATTCATCCCTCTATTTTCTATTGTGTAAGTCATGCCTATATGTAAGTGTATCTTGTATTTTGGTAAAGAAAATGCAGTGCACATTAAGTTATCCACTACGATATCATTTAAAATAAGGAACATTATCCAATATGACTACATTTTTTCTCTATTTTTTCTTCCTCTTTTTTAGAAAGGTAAATTTCAGTCATGATCAGCGGGTGCTGTAAGTTAGAACTTCTGCATCTTCTTCTTCCCTATAGATATTGGGCATTATAGAACTATCATCTTACCGACTTCCCTATCTGCGACACAAGTCAGTCCTTTTCACTCGAGATTTAAGCCAAGCGAGTCAAATGTTTATTCTCCTTGGTTGCTTCATTTTTGAATAAGCATGGTGCATGAGTTACCTAGCCTGAAATTTAAATGCTTAGGCCTTTTCCCCCTTTTCTTGGGTGGTTGGCATTTCTTGAGTTAATTCAAAATCTATCAGCAACCTGCTTCCTTGGGAAACTTTCTTTACTAAAGAGGTTACTTTCATGTGACATACTAATTATTCGATTCTTTTTTCTTTCCTTTTTTTGGTTTGATAAACTACTGGTATTTGATATGAAACAAAATCTTTAAGCTCAATAATCTTTCTGTTTCATTGATAGGTTTCAACTCAAGCTTCTGTCGATAGACCAACGAATTTGTGTATTAAATTCTAGTACAAAAATTATTTTTTTTCATTGTGACATAAAAGGGGTTAAGGAACTGTGCCTGTGCCAGCGCCAGTGCATGGAGTTTTAATTGCCGTTATGCACAAAGGGACTCTGAACATCTTGCTAGTTTAGTTGAGTTTGTGATAATATAGACCACCAACTGGGGACTTCAAGCTACAACTTTATGTTACTTTCAAGGTGTTTAAGAAATGCTGGTGCTACTGTTCTCCACATTTTTAATGTTTGTAAAAGCCACCTCTGATGGTTATTGTAGTAGGAAGAATATGAGATAGGAATTACAGAGGGCGTGATTGCTGGTTAGAACTGACAGGATATAGGTGGGCGGGAAGTTATTTGCCTCATTAATGTTTATTAGGTACATTACCTTGTAGCAATCATTTCGATCAGCCTAAGCTACCTCTTCAGTGTTCCAATGACTATTTCTTCTCGTGTCTCCTTATATGTTATTGTATAGCTTTGTGGTCAATTGAACCCATTTTATCTCTGTAATTAAATCATTCTATATTGAACTTAAAGGGCGTTGAAACGCAGAATAAAGTGCCTTTCGAAGCTTTCTGCATCATATGATATTTAATTGTTGTTTCTGTCAGATTTATACTCAAGGAATGATTGATCGGATGTGATACCTGAGATTACTTAAAGTATCTTTCCTGTATTTGCATATAGATTTATGTATATGTCAAGAATAGAAGATCCTGTTTCTTGCAGTTCCTCTTATTCTGTCTTATTTTAGACCGTAAGAAGTGGCTATGCTCTTAAGTTGGAACTGCTAAGTAATATTTATCTTAGGACTGTTTTTTGACTCATTATTCTTTTTCTGAACTCTAATGGCTGAGACTCCATTTTTAATTGTGACCCCTGTTCAAACTTTAGTGTGAGGATATAGCTCCAGTCTTTGCCTAGAGGGTGTACTGAGAAGCTCTTCCTTTTTCTATTTGGCAGGGAATCTCATTCATCTGGGTTAATGAGAAATTTCAGTGTAGCCATAATGCGAGCAGCTGTCACCTGTGTTTGAAATGCTAGGAACGACAAAATTGTACATAGCTATATGTTTCCAAGAAGATTTTCTATGATGGATGTAAATCCTAGGTACGTGGTTGAAAGGGATAATGCTTTGCAAAGAATTCAGCATGACTTGTGGCCACTGGACGAAATTGATCCAAAGAAAGAAAAGTTCCCTTGTTGCCTTGTTTGGACTCCTCTTCCTGTGGTTTCTTGGCTTGCACCTTTCCTCGGACATGTTGGCATATGCAGGGAGGATGGTACTGCTGTAGATTTTTCTGGATCCAACATGATTCATGTTGGTAATCTCTCATATGGAGCTGTAGCCAGATACTATCAGCTAGATAGACGGCAGGTATGTGTCCATGCCTGCTTTCATCCATTGCAAAGTCCCACCTCATCCCCTTAAAAAGAAAGAAGCAAGAAAAGTTAAATAGGCACTTGCAGTAAATCCCTTCACCAATGGCGGAGCCAGGATTTTGCAGTAAGGGGAGTCAAAATATAAAAAATTAATTACACAAAGAAGTCAAGGGAGTCGACATATAATATTTTTATATTAAAAAAAAGAACTTTTTACCTAGCTACTTAGTGTTAATTTTCCTGCGAAGGGGTGTCAATTTGCACCCCTTGGTTAAAGGTGGCTCCGCCGCTGCCTTCAATGACTTTTAGAACTCTACAAATAGGTTTTGGTAACTTTCTTTATCAACTTTGTTTATGCTTAAACAGTGCTGTTTTCCTCCCAACCTTGCTGGACACACATGCAAGGAGGGTTACCAACACGCGAAATTTGGGACAGCAGTAAGTTGGGATGATGCTCTTTACTCTTCTATATGCAGCTTTGAGCATAGAAATTTCAATCCTTTCACTTGCAACGACCACTCATTTGTCGCTAATTGCCTGAACCGGCTATCCTATGGAGGATCAATGAATTGGAACATGGTTAATGTTGGAGTTCTTGTGCTGTCCAAGGGGCAGTGGGTTGATAGCTCGTCAATCTTAAGATCATTTATGCCTTTCATTATCATGGTTTGCTTTGGACTTTTAATGGTCGGGTGGCAGTTTCTGATTGGTATCTCATGCATTTTCCTTCTTGTTGCTGGATGGTATATCTTGGCAACTTACTGTTGCAACAATCTGGATGAGTATTAGGACCTTGTGCTGTTTGTTCAAGTCTTCTAGGTGGTTGACAAAGAAACTGAATAAACTCTTCTACTGTGGAAGAACTGGACACTTTTTTTTTTTCTGTATGTTAATAAATGTATGTAATAGCAGAAGCCTTCTTATCCTTTAGCTTATAAAGTTATGTCTAGTGGCTATGTTTCATTTTTGTTTCCATTTGGGCATGGTTGTTCCTGTCAAATAATGAGTTTCTAAACGCAGCTTCAAGTTTTTGTAAAAAAAAAAATGAAGCAAAAAGATTAAATAAATATATGATACTTAAATTAGACAGGGTATGTTTTAAAGTTAAAGTTGGAAGGGTTTTCTGAAAGTAATAATTTGGACTCTATTCCATATTTTACTACAACAAAGATGAAAATTTTAAAATGAGACCAATTTTTTAAATGTAGAAATAGAAATTTATTGGTGTAATTCGAGACAATAAGATGGATTTTGATTCCATATTCTGAGTACGGAACCTAATTGTTGTCTTTTTGGACATTACTTTAATGTTTGTAAAAATAATAATAACATTTCTATATATAACGCGAAAATTGTCCGCGCTATACTTAACGGTGATTTCAACCGTTAAGGTATAACGCAGTAAATTAACGCGCTATATATGTTTAGCGCACAGATTTCCGACGCTATACACTGACGATTTGACTGTCAGGTATAGTGCATAGAAATCAAGTGTTATACATATATAGCACATAGAATTAGCGCGCTATACTTGAGGCCTAGTAGCACCAAACTATCATGAATAATTATGTGTGTCAATTTCAATATTTTTATAATTTCGTGTATTTGTTTTATAAATTAAATTATTAATTTTTAATAGTCTAATTGTACAGATTAAATATCTATGGGTTCCAGGCTCGATATTTGAGGCCTAGTAGCACCAAACTATCATGAATAATTATATGTGTCAATTTCAATATTTTTATAACTTTATGTGTTTGTTTTATAATTTAAATTATTAATTATTTAATTGTACAAGTATATATACCTATGGGTTCCAGGCTCGATATTTTAGGTCCAGTAGCACCAAACTATCATGAATAATTATGTGTGTCAAATTCAATATTTTTATAATTTTGTGTGTTTGTTTTATAATTTAAATTCTTAAATTTTATCTACCAGTATAAGAGATACTTAAACTACAGAGATTCTACGCTAAAATACTCTACACTTTACTACGCTAAAATGCTCTACATTTTACTACGCTAAAAGATTCTACATTTTACTACGCTAATAAATAATCTAAACTAAATATAAACAACAAATAATTTCGATTTTACATTTTTTTATAACACTAATATCTAAATCGGGATAAATATAACATACCAATTTCGCAAATAAAACACAAAACGACATGAAAACAAATTCAAATCAACTAATATGTATTATTATACAAGTTTAGACATAAAATAAATCAAAATACCTCGATTTGTGATTTTCGGAAAGTAAATTAGTTGAAAATTTGAGTCCGAAAGAGTGAAACCACAATAATACGATGCTCTGCTTGATTTCTATGCGCTATACCTGGCAGTCAAATCGTCAGTGTATAGCGCCGGAAATCTGTGCGCTAAACATGTATAGCGCGTTAATTTACTGCGCTATACCTTAACGGCTGAAATCACCGTTAAGTATAGCACGGACAATTTCCGCGTTATGTATTAAACTTTTTTCTTTTTTACGCACATTAAAATAACTTTTATCCAAAAAAATAACAATTAGGTTCCGAACTCGCAGTATGATATGTATTGGTACAAGACAAAAATATATTACCTTTGCTACCACTATAATAAATAGCCTCAAAAGACAAAGAAAATGACAAGAAAAAATGAAAAATCTAAAATACTATAAAAGTAATATAAATAATTAATGAATAGATGGAATCAAATAATCCAAAAATTACGTGAATTATGTTTCTGGTTAGCACATCCCGCGAAAGCAACTGCATTATCATCGGCAATGATTTTTTTTCTTTTTAATATTATGTTATATTTTCAAGTAGACTGCACATACTAAGCTATTTTTAATCAAATGAATATAAAAAAGGTGTAAGATTTTTTTCTTTTAAAGTACCACTCTTGTGAAATATCACAACCACTTCTTTTTTTCTGGATTGCGTATCATGAGAGGTTTATTAATATAAATTGAGAAACAATATTTATTGGCATGTTTAACATGGGTGGTTCTAGGTAAAGCGACTAAAGCTTTTGCTTTAAGCCCTTAAAAGTCAAAAGCCTCAAATTTTTTTTTTCCATTAGTTAATAATTATTTATAGTAGTAAGAACATTTTTAAATTAACAAAATATTAATATTTTGTTTCAATACGCTACATTAGTTCTAGTTATCAGATATTTTATTACTTGATGTGAATATTTGCATAATTTTACTCAAATTTTAAAATATTAGACAATATTGTATTGTGCAATACTCAAAAGAAAACTTAAAATCTTGACAGAAAAATTGTTAAGACCGTATAATTTTTTTTTGGTTATCTAAATTAATTATGTCTATTTGTCTAACCGTTATTATATTACCAATGCTTGTTCTCGAAGAGAAAATCGTGATGGAAAAAGCGTGAGGAGAATTCTAAACTCGAGATGTTAGAAGGTGCAAAATCAATGGGTGCAGGAGCTGCTACAATTGCTTCAGCGGGAGCTGCTATCGGTATTGGAAACGTCCTTAGTTCCTCGATTCATTCCGTGGCGCGAAATCCATCATTGGCAAAACAATTATTTGGTTATGCCATTTTGGGCTTTGCTCTAACCGAAGCTATTGCATCGTTTGCCCCAATGATGGCCTTTTTGATCTCATTCGTATTCCAAGTCCGTTAGTAAGAGTTTACGGTGGGTGGGTAAGCAGGAGGGGATCCCTGTGGTTAGACTAACTGGCCGAGAAGGTTAGCGAGGTTCCTGCTATGGTGAAGTGAAAGATCTTTCACTATAGTGGGAAGAAGACAAGTGGGAGCGAGCGGAGCGAGAGCAAAGCAAGCTCTAGTGGTGGGTTGTCTTCGCGGTCCCATTTCATCGACATAGTCAGAAGCAATGGATGTTGTAAACGCACAAGTGAAACACGAATGAGTATAGGTTTTGGGGGATGTAATTTCGATCTAAACCCGGAAACCCATATCTTTATATACGAAATTACTTCGTCCTTTTTTTTTTAGCCCTTTTTCGTTTGTGCATCTTTCTCCCATGCTTTCCGTTGGTCAACAACCAACCAAAGTGCTCTATACTTCTTCACTACTCGTACAGGCTTGACGGAGTTAAGCTGTATTGAGGGAATCGTTTTGTCTCAATCAATCAAGAATGCCTCAACTGGATAAATTCACTTATTTCACAC
>MDKH01221264.1:0-40075 GCA_005239495.1 Nicotiana undulata
CCAAATGCTCCAAATCTATCAATAATCAATTACATAGCATCACAATGTGCTAAGGGACAATCCTCAAATCAAAATTTAGCAAATATACCAAAATCCCGAATTCGGTCAAAACCCGACCCTCGGGCCCACGTCTCGAAGGTCAAAAATTTTCACAACATTAGGTTCCTTGTCTTTTCCCGAGTCCAACCATACCAAGAACACAAAAATCAGACCTCAAATGGTCCTCCAATTCCCCCATTCTTCCTCTCTTAAACCCAAGCCCTAACCACCATTTTTCTACTGTTTTTACCCATGATTTCGACCTAAAATCGTTCTTAATGCACAATATAACGAGTTTTGAGTCCAAGAAACTTACCTCCTTGAAGAAACAACGAAATCCATCTTCAAACCCCTTCAAAACCTCCAACCCGTGTGTAAAAATGGTGAAAAAGGACAAATTTCGCGAAGGCTGCCTTTTATAGTTCTGCCCAGGCATTTCCGCATCAGCGGTGATTTTCTCGCACCTGCGACTCCACAGGCGCGACATTTTAACCGCACCTGCGAAAATCACTTAAACTCCCAGACTTCGCGCCTGCGGCCCTTTTATCGCAACAGCGGTACCGCAGGGGCGACATATTGACCGCACCTGCGGTCCTTCACTTAACACTCAGAGCCCGCGCCTGCGAATCCATCTCCCGCACCTGCGACCTCGCAGGTGCGATCTTCCTTCCACCCTTGCAAAAAATTCCGCCCCTGCGCCTTCACTCTCGCGCCTGCGATGTCCGCACCTGCGGCCCAAGCATCACAGGTGCGATCGCATCAGCAGTAGCAGCTTCGGCTGCATTTCAAGTTCCAATTTCTCCGTTTAATGCCCGAAATCAAACCCGAGCCCCTCGGGACCCCAACCAAACATACTAACATATCAAACATGGTTATTCAAACTTAGTCGAGCCATTAAAACACCAAAAACAAGATCAAAACCATAAATTCTCATCCAATTCAAGCCTATGATTCCCAAAAATTTCCGAAACACGCATTTGATCAAAAAACCAACCAAACCATCCCCGAATGACTTGAAATTTTGCGGGCAAGTCCAAAATGACCTAACGAAGCTACAGCAACTCTCAGAATCCCATTCTGACTCTCAGATCAAAATCTCGCCTATTAACCGGAATTCGCCAAAATACTAACTTCGCCAATTCAAGCCTAATTCTACACCGGGCATCCGAAAAATATTCTGAACATGCTCCTAAGTCCCAAATCACCTAACGATGCTATCCGAACCATAAAATCCGCATTCCGAGGTCGTTTACCAATAAGTCAACTTCAGGTTGACTTTTCCAACTCTAAAGCTCTTGTTAGAGACTAAGTGTCTCAATCCACTCTATTTTCACTCCGAACCCGAACCAACCAACCCCAACACTCCATGAACAGTCTAACCGAGCTACTACAAGACAGAAATAAAGGAATAGATGTGTATACTGCGTAACGACAGACCGGGTCGTTACAGGGTGGTATGGTCTTTCTTCTGGATTGAGCAACTTCTTGATCCCTGTCTAAATCTCTCCTATTCCGGAGACTTACTGCCATTAGCTGATTCGGGTTTTACTCCTTTGGGTTAATGTTCGTGTCTGCCGGCAATGTTCCCTGGGGCGGTTATTTAAGGCCATGGACAGTTGTCTCAGTTGAGTTTCAATGCCTTTAATTACTGAGTCATATGCTTCCAACTTTTCCTGCATCTTACCATTTTTTCCAATGAGTTGCTGCAGCATGCCCTTGATTTCTACCATGTTGTTGTCTTGTTGCTGAAGAGGTGGTTGATATGCTAACTGTTGTTGGTGCTGCTGTTGATAGCCCTATTGTCTCTGATATGGCACCACCTGGCCTTGTGGCCGTATACCTCTAGGTTGTGGCATGTTAGGTATGTACTGCTCGTTAGGTGTTGGCCCCCATTGTTGTCCTCCTTGCCTCTGACCCCCAAAATTGTTGACATAATTCATATCCTCTCTGAAACCCTGGTTGTCACCTTCACCACTCCATGAACACACATAAGACTTATTAATTCAAGGGGTACACAGTCCTCTATTTGTTGTATCAACGATATGCACTTGCTTTGTACCCATCTCGTCAATCTTCTTTGTACTTATCTGAGTCATGAGTGTGGCTATGTTCTCTGCATGTGAATTATTTGGGTCAAGAGGATCTGAATGCATTATTGGTGTCAGGGTCGTACCTCTCGTCATCCACCACGAATTCTTGGCCATCTTATCAAGAAGGATTTTGCACTTTGTAAATGTCTTGCTCAGAAATGCACCCCCAACTGAAGCGTCTACATTAGTTTTCAAATTGTCTGCCAACCCCATGTAGAATCTCTAGACAAGCATCTGGTCTGGACTACCATGGTGTAGACACTTCACTTGCATCCCTTTGAAGTTTCCTGCAAGGTTTCAGTAGGTTCTGCTTGTACTGCAATATCTCATCAATCTGCCTTGCAGTCTTGCTGGGGTGGTAGAACTTATTGAGGAATTGCTTGACTAATTCCTCCCAAGTGTCAATGGAATTTATTGGGAGCGAATTCAGCCAAGTCTGAGCTTCTCTAGTCACAGAGAACAGGAAAAGTAGCAACTTGATGGCTTCCAGAGTCACATTTGGCTGCCTTTGGGTCACACAAATTGATAGGAAAATTTTCAAGTGTTGTTGAGGATCTTCAATGTGTGACCCGGAGAACAATCCCTTATTCTTCAACAGATGCAGCATGTTGTTGGTGATCTGGAATGTCTCCGCTTGTATTTGGGGCATAGCAATGGCGGTGGACAGGTTGTCAGCTGTTGGTTGTGCCCAATCTTAAAGAGTAGCTTCTGTCACAAGAGGTGTCGTCACTCCATCGTTTGGCACAAAAGGTGCCTGGTTGTTTGTATTGACGTTTTTCACCTTGTCCATTTCAATTTCAAGTTGGTGTGCTTGTTGTGAATGTTTGTTCTTCTTGTTGGCACGATTTAATGCCCTGAATGTTTTCTCGGGGTCTGAGAGTCCTTCGAAAAGTTCACTAGTCCTCGAAGAGTTTCTAGGCATACACCTGAGTCACACAAGAGTTCAAACGTGAGAATTTCAATGGAAAAATATTTAACACCGTATAAAATTGATCTAAACTAAAAATATTATCAATATTTCTAAGTTGTAATAAATAACACCGTTAGTCCCCGGCAATGACACCAAAATTTGATCACGCCCAACTATGCCTTATAAAAAGGACAAAGCGGTCGTTACAAATATAATCCGGTTTACAAGTCCGGAGTCGAATCCTCGGGAAACTAACCTATCTACTACAACTCTTAGTAACGCTAGTAACAATCTCAGACAATTTTTGGATGCAAGATTTTTATCAATAAATAATGGAATTTATTTAGCTAAAGTAAAATAATATTAAAACTAACAATATTCAAGAGTAAAGATGAATTCAAGGGTAGAAAGATCTAGGGTATTGATTTCCCCAATTGTCGGATTAATTCGTAACTCTTTAGCTATAATCTCGTTGTAATAAAGTTATGGGCTACCGCAATTATCTCTCGATCAATTGCGATAATTTACTAGAAGCATTCTCTCGAACTACTCTAGCTAATAATTTATGCAGCTCAGAATTATCCCACCATAGTTTTGTTATTTCTAAATCCACTTTTAAATTCAAGTAATGAATCTCTTCAATTACCCGAAAGTGGTGTTGTTCAACAACAATCTAACCTAGTATTCTTTCTCAAGCAACACAAGGAAATTAGACACGATTAATCAAGGGTCCATTCAATTCATCACCATACAAAACATAGTTGAAAAATCATAGAATAAACCCGACTCGATTATATCAAAATAGAGTCAAAACTTCATCTAACAATTGGTTCCACCAACCCTAGCCGGAATGTTTAGCTACGTATAATCGTTTTCACAACCATAACAATAGAATTCATCATGAATTATCAAAACAAGAGGAAGAAAGCTAAAACTCTATGCCGAATCTTCCTCCTTGCCTCTTGCCTCTTTTTGCCTTCAACAATCCTTTGAAAACCTTGATACCTCCTTTCTGGGCGAGCTGGGCTTCTTGTAGGTTAAGGGGGATTCCCAGAACTTACGAAATTACCCCTGAAATAATGTTCCTCGGAGTGACGAGCGCGACCTCTCATGGACCGCGCATGGGCCGCGCATGATGCGTTCCATTATGCCTGGCGACCACTGCTCGAGCGCGGCGATGCATATTGTGTTCCATTCTGCCTAGCGACCACTGCTCGAGCGCGGCCGCGCATGGATCGCGCTCATGAAGCCAACTATTTTCTCTCTTTTTTTCCTTCTTCTTTCACGCGCATTCACCTCCGATTGGCTTTCCTTGCTCCAAATTAGCTCCAAACACTGTCCTATGTCCTTATAATCAAGACTTACTCCTGCAAAGCACAAAATTCATAATTAGAGCCATTTTTTGTCATTTAACCTTCATATAACAGTGAAGCATAGCCAAGTTGGGGCTTAAATAGTCGCTAAACTACATGAATATAGCCTATTATCATGCACCTTTCTCCTTATTTCATTAGTTCCACTCAAATTCCAAACCAACCATCCACACTTTAACTTTTACACAGTTCATAATAATTCAAGTGCTCATGAGAAGTTAGAATGTTCAAATAGATAGTTAATTCAAATAAATGGGTAAGGCTTGTAATGTGGTTGCCAAAAAAACAGGATTACAGGCTCAAAGGGGTAAACTACAATACATAACAATTAGGCGGGTAAAATATACATATCTGGCTCAACATAGGAACGCTTATATCACTTCCAAGACTGAAACAAAACTACTATTTCGCTTTGCAAACACACGGGGCAAGTTCTAGGCATCAAATGCAATGCAAAGATTAACACCCAAATCTCACACACACATGGCACATAACTCACTCAGGATTGGATTCATCAAGACACTCTAGTCAAAGCAGTTAAGAAAATTTAAAATCATACAATTTAAGGTACTTATACAAGAGTAAAAAACTGAGTCTAAGCGTCACGACCAAAGTACTCACTATTCTCAAGGCATAACAAATTCTAGAGATATTGCTTCAATTCAAAACACAACACAATGGCTCCTATTCCCAAAAAGAATAAAACTAACTACACCCGGTTCAAACAAAATCCTTGGAAAAGAACCGTGATACAAAGAAAAACCAAGGGGGAATTGCTACACTACCTACAAAAGAGAATCTTTTTTTTTCCTTTCAACTTAAATCCCTCAAGAAAATTGTCGAATAGATCCATCGTCAGGAAAAGTCCAATTTTTTCTATTTTTGTAACAAAAAAATTATTCAACTAAACTAACACAACTAATATAGCGTGGAAAGTCACCAAAACAATCTCCTCACCCCACACTTAAAATTGTGCATTGTCCCCAATGCATATCATAACTAATAAGAGGTTAAAAGAAACTCCCTGGTAGGCCAAAGGCCGAAGCACTAGCAGCTCATGGGGTACTCAGACTTCTCCCAGGCCTGGTCCTTCGTGCGGGTACCTCACACTTAGTTCCAACCATCTGGTTTGTTGTTGCATCCTTCCAATGGCTCTGCGTTCCATGCTCCTAAAAATAAAAAATCGACACTACAAGAATAATACAATAATAATAAATAAATAAAATAAAATAAAAAAGAAAGTAAAGCTGGGTTGTCTCCCAACAAGCGCTTGATTTAACGTCGCGGCACGACGCGAATCACTTTCTGCCTCTACTTTGAACTTATGAATTGGACCCCAAGTTTTGATTCTGCTCTATGATCATGCTCTTGGCGCGATACAAATTGTTACGAGCCAAAAATTAACTGATACTTTATGAACTTTTTGTCTTTCAACCGAGGATTGTCACTTTGCCCAAACAGCCTTGAACATTTCATAATATAGGGCTCATCTACCTCTTCCTTTGACTATTGTTTTGGCTCATACAGATCAGTTTCCATTTCACCATCTGAACATAATTTAGAGAAGTGTTTGGAATGAGGTCCAACGTTCTCAAATACATGAACTTCAAGATTTTTAACCTCCTCAACACCAATCACACTAGAGTCAACTAAATTTGTATCTTCAACGTCCCTGGTTGACTCTAGTATTACTTCTTCAACATTGGCATCCTCAACTTTTAGTTGGATAGATTGTTGGTATTCTACTCTGACCTCCTCCACTAGTATCTCCTCGTTTTTTTTTAAATCTTCAATTATAATGGCAATTTCTGCAGCCAATTCATGCTCTTCTTGGCTATTATCCACAATGTAAGCTTGTTGCACTTTATAAGGTTCAATTAGTTTATTAGCTTGAGCCTCCAAGTTGTGAATAGTTGCCTCTTGCCTTTTTATCTGCAATTGTATTTTATCATATTATTCCACAAGGCACTTTAGCATATCCTTGATCTCTTTCAGGTCTTCATCCCTGGGTTTTTTGTTCCTATTAACTTCACAAGAAAATGAAGAACCATCAAAGTAAAAAGTAAGGGGTTGAGGGAAGATAAGAAACATAAGCACAACCATGAAAGTGACCATCTTGACCACCACACATATCACACACATTCCACACATAAGATTGAGTTGGTGCACAGAACTCGCTCTGGGAATATTTTGATAATCTTGCCCTAGGTGGTTTCCTCCACTATATGCATAAGGAGGATCAAAAGTAGGATTACCAACATAAAAACTCTCATAATTCCAAGATGCCATGTCTCTTAGATAAAAAAAAATAAAAAATAAAAATTATAATAATATAATAATAATAATAATCAAATAATCAAATACAAGAAAACAAAAATAAAAGTTCAAACTTGCAACCTAGAAATATGTACACCTACAGCTACACCGTTAGTTTCCCGGCAACAGCCCCAAAATTTGGCCTTGTAAAAAGGACAAAGCGGTAGCTGCAAATATATTCCGGTTAACAAGTCCGGAGTCGAATCCCACAGAGAATTAAGGCTTAGCTACAGTTGTTCACTATCACCAAGAATACAAGCTTGAACAATTCCTAACTTATAGATATCAAGATTCTTGTGTTTGACTAGTTAACTAAAAAATTAAAATAGTAAATTAACACTAAAGATACTACGGGTTGGAGAAAAGATTAAGGAGGTCTAGAGTTATGATTTTCCTAATTGTCAGAATCCTTCCTGCTACATCTTCTATAATTTCGCCTAAGTATTCTCTACCGATCATGAGCGCTCTGCGTGTTGTAATTCTCTCCCGAGTAACTACCACAATTTACTAGACTTATTCTCCCGAATTACGCTAGCTGGCATTAAGTACTGCTCACTCGGATCACACCAAGGTTTCGTTATCCCTAATCCCACCTTTAAACCCTCTGTATTGATCCCTCATATACGTTAGGAGTGATGTTGTTCAACAACTACCTAAATATGCACTCTCTCCAGAGTAATACACACTAAATAGGCACAGTCGATTGGGAGCTCTTCAACCAACCACAATATAAACGTAGTTGAACAAGTAGAGAAATCCAACGACTCAATTATATAAACATATAACAAGAATTTATCCTACAAAAGGTTCCATCAAAACCCTAGATAACAAATTAGGTATTCATAATAGTATGTAAAACTACAATACTAAAAGTCATAACCAACAATGAAAAATAGGAAGAGGAAGGAAAAACGCGTAGAAGAATTCCCCGCCTTGCTCCTACTGTGTCTCTGTCTCCTTAGGTCGAATGTGTGTCAAAAGTATGCCCCCAAAATAATATTTTTCTATGTATATATACCAAGTAGGGTCGGGCCCAAACTATTATACCTTCTCCTCGCGAAAAAGGACACTTTTCCATGTCAGAACGTCCGCGGCCGCGGATTTTACCCAGTGTTCTGCCTCACATCCGCGGTCGAATTCGCGGCCTTGTTATGTTTGGAATTTGGAAAAACGTAAAACAAGAAAGTTGTAGCCGTTTGAATTAGATTTCCAACCATATACTGTGGAGTCCAAACGAAATTCTGAGTGAAAAGTTATGTTCATTTTACTATACAGTGTGCAATATGCCTACTCGATTTTTCGTTCGTTCTTAACTATCATCCGTTGATCCCCGAACATGGTCCCAGCTTAATTCCTTGGGCTTTTACTCGGACATCAAAGCTCCAAATCACTTGAATTCATTCCATAACATCTACATAGCTCGGAATCACTCCTACAAGGCATAAAACACATGATTAGTGCAAAATACTAGCGATTAAAGCTCAAACTCAATTAAAATGCAGTAAATTAGAGTGTAATAAGTGACTAAAATACGTAATTATAGCCTATCATCAGAATCATTAGAATATTAGAGTGAATTAAACTAGAGTCTAAATCCCAAGTAACTATCTTGCACCTATCCTGTCAAACCCATATCCCTCAAATTGATAAGAAACCAATCCTGCGAACCTCTAATTCCTTGTTGTCATTGTTAATTGCATTAGTTTAGTAGTTAAACTTAGATCATAATCATTTAACTCAAGTGTTAATCCTCCTGAATAGCTATTAAATCAGGAATTACTTGAGCATTGTTTAAATCCAATCCATGTGCAGACGATATTATACAATACTATCTTTGATTAGCGAGCATCAATTTTGTGTTGTGTCTTGCGCTCGCCCCAGGCCCAGAAATATGGGGTAAGGTTAGAGTTATTGGAAATTACTTTTTATTAGGCGGTTATTTTCCTCCTTGCCCACCAAACAGTGACTTATTTGCTCATTATCAAACACTAAAAACATGTGAAAAAATCACTTATTTTCTTATGAAAACTTTTTCTTTTTCCTACCAAACATATCCTAAGTATAATCTATTTTGTTTATTACATAAATGTCATTGTCTCGAAGTACTTGATCTGATTTTAATGGGACAAAAAGATTCAACCGGTAAAAAAGTTTACTTCAATTTTAGTTAACTCAGACCTTGTATTTTGCCAAGATAAAACCGAGGCCATCAAGGAAAGCGATTTTGAAAAGTAAGGAGAGATCTTTAACTGTCTCTTCTACTTGTTAGTGTAAATTTTTATTTCCACTCTAATAGATTGTTTGGCCAAACTTATAAAATTAACTTTCTTTTAAAAGTATTTTCAAAAAAAATATATTTGATGAGAAGCTATTTCTTTTTTTATTTTTGAAAAATTACTTATATTTCTACTTAAAAGCATTTTTTCCTTATAAAAGATTGATCAAATGGTTTAACTTAAGAAAATAATACTTTTGGCTTAAAAATGCTTGATCAAACAGGTTATAAACCTAAGGGTTCAAGTTATTCTGTTGAGCATATTGTGCCTCAGTTTCGTAAATATTACACGGGGCGCCCTATTTGGTCGCCCCAATTTAACCTGTACCCATATTTTTAAAATTATTTAACTTATACCCTAAGTTTTACAACTTCAGACGCTCCTTCTTCAGGCTACTTGTGCAAAACTTCAGCTTATTTAGTGCTGGAGTTTTTACAAATGAACTAAATAACTTCAACATCTTCTGCTAAAGTTTTTGAAAAAGCTTTATGACAAAACTAAATGTGATGACCCAAAAGGTCATCCTGTGTAAATTTAGCTAAACCTGTGTTCCGAGGCCCCGAAAGCCTCTGTTAATCTCACCTCAATGTGCGTGCGCAGCCCGGGCGCGTAGCCGGGAAGCCTTTATGTGGAAACTTGAGAAAGAGATAAATTTATAATAATTAATTGATTAAAGTTTACTTTGATCAACATTTTTGGTTAACCGACCCAGACCCGTGATTTGACGGTTCCGGAGGGTCCGTAGGAAAATATGGGACTTGGGCGTATGCCCGAAATTGAATTCCGAGGTCCCAAGTCTGAAAAATGAATTTTTAAAGAAAATTGTTTTCTGGAAATAATAAAGACTTTTGAAAATGAACTTTGATGTGAAACCTGTGTTACCGGGCCCGTATTGCGGTTCCGGAGCCCGGAATAGGTTCAATATGTGTTATATGAGTTATCTATAAAATTTGGTAAGAAACGGACTTGGTTTGACGTGTTTCAGATCAAAAATGGAAAATTTGACAGTTTATGAAGTTTGAGGAAATTCTATAGATTTTGGGGCTTAATTCGTTGTTTTTGATGATATTTTGGTGGTTTTATTACTTGAATAAGTCCGTAGGATGATTTTGAAGTCGTGTGTGTACTTGGTTTTAAGCCCCAAAGGCTCGGGTGAGTTTCGGGTAGGCGTCGGGGTGAAAAAACGTAGGAAAAATCTGGTGTAAATAGTTGTTTCTGGTGTCCAGTAGTTTACTCATCGCGATCGCGATGCTCTATCCGGGTTGGGGGTGGAATTTCCCTTCGCGAACGCAGGGGGCAGGGTGCGAACGCGGAGGCTTAGGACCTCTGCTCTTCGCGAACGCACCCACTTAGTCGCAACCGCATAGTTTAGGTTGGGGCCGGAGGCTGGGAGACCTTAGTGCTTCGCGAACACGGCAGGCTGCACGCGAACGCGAAGGCCAGGGAGGGGAGACCTTAGTGCTTCGCGAATGCGGCAGGATGCACGCGAACGCGTAGGCCTGGGAGGGGAGACTTTAGTGCTTCGCGAACGCGGCAGGCTGCACGCGAACGCGTAGGCCTGGGAGGGGAGCCCTTCGCAAACGCAGCCTTGGTCCCGCGATCGCAGAGGTCAACGAAGCTAACCCTTCGCGAACGTGGCCTGGGGCCCGCGAACGCGAAGGGTAAATCTACCCTGTTATTTAAAATGTCCCGAGACAGAATATCAACACGGTATTCCACAATTTTACTCAATCTTCTTCTTCTCCACACCTCCTTGGGCCATTTTTGAAGAGCTTCCTCACCATAGCCCCATAGGTAAGTAATTCTAACTTCATTTTCTTCAATTTTCATCCACTAGTATTAGATTCTAAGCCTAAAAACATAGAATTTAAGAGTAGAAATTGAGAATTTTAGGTAGAGTTAGGGTTCTTCAAATTTTGGGAATTCAACCTCGTTTTGGGGTCGGATTTCAAAACAAATTATATATTCGGGCTCGTGGGGGAATGGGTTATTGGATTCTGGTCCGAACCTCGAGTTTGGACCAAGCGAGCCTAGGGTCGAATTTTGGTATTTTTGGAAGAATGATGGGAAATGTATAATTAGGCTTTGAAATTGGTTTATTGAGTAATTATTGATGTTAATGAGTCAATTATGTCTAGTCATTATCGTTTCGGAGTTGGATTCGAGAGGAAAGGCTGTGATTGAGACTTGACTTGCATCTTTGGAGTCGAGGTAAGTGTTTGGCCTAACCTTAGCTTGAGGAAATAGGTATAGAGTCTTATGTTCTATGTGTAATTCATGTCCAACGTATAGGTGAGGTGACGAGTACCTATATGTTGTGGTCAAGCATGCCCGTGAGTCAAATGTGATGAATTATACTGTGTTCTTGATATTCTCTGTGCTATGAATAAATGGTGATTTAGAAGTGATACATTGATGTTGTTTCATGACGTGGGAAGTTATTGATTAATTGTTCAGTTGAGGTTTTTACTGTTGAAATTATACATCTGTGTGAGTTTGGTTATAGCTGAGTCCCTTGCCAGGATGATAGAATTTTACAGGTTATTTCTGTACATTTGAGATTTCTTATTGTTAAATTTCATATCAAATTGTTGTTCTTATATACATTATGCACGGGGGGACATTCCGTGCCGAGTGAGGGTGAGGCTATGCACGAGGGGACATTCCGTGCCGAGTGATTTATCTATTTACTGCACGAGGGAACATTCTGTGCCGAGCGTTTATTATTTATGCACGAGGGGATATACCATGCCGAGTGACTGTGAGGTTATACACGAGGGGACATTCCGTGTTGAATGATTTTACTATTTATGCACGAGGGGACATTCCGTGCCGAGTGATTGCGAGATTATGCATGAGGGGACATGCCGTGCCTTTTTCTTGTTCATTACCTGTTCTGAGATGTTAAATTGCTGCTTCTACTTCTACATTTCAATTATTACTCTGTGCTACTGTGCTAGTATCTTTTGTCCCCTTTATCCCCAGCATGTTCTCCCCGTATATGTATTTACTTGTTTATTTCATCGATATTTTCCTGTTATATTGTAGAATTGCATAGGTATATATTGTTGTCGGTCCTAGCCTCGTCACTACTTCGCCGCGGTTAGGCTCGGCACTTACTCAGTACATGGGGTCGGTTGTACTGATGCTACACCTGTAATTCTTCATGTTGTGCAGATTACGCAGCCGGACCCAGCGGACATTGACGGAGGGAGTATCCTTCAGTCCATTCAGGAGACATCGAGGTAGTCCCGCAGACGTTCATGGGCCTTGGCGTCACCTTGTACCCTTCTCCTTCATTTCTGTCTTATTCTATAGTTTCAAAAACAGTTGTATTTATTTTTCAGTCCATTATATTTAGTAATTTCATAGACAGTTCGTGAGTTTGTGACACTAGTTCTGGGATATATTTACGGGATTTATTTCGAAGCTTGTCATATAGTTTTGAAATTAGTTAACTTTCATATTGTTAATCACAGTTGCCTTAGTTATCTTGTTCATTTTAACTATTAACGAGTTTATTTATTCCAAACGTTGGCTTGTCTAGCGGGTTCAACCTTAGGCGCCATCACGGCCTGAAGGTGGGATTTCGGGTCGTGACAAGTTGGTATCAGAGCTCTAGGTTTCTTAGGTCTCACAACTCACGGACAAAATTGGTAGCGTCTGAGGGATAGGTATGGAGACGTATGTGATTATCCCCCAGAGGCTGCAAAGTTAGGAATGACCTCATATTTCTTCTCCCCTGTCGTGCGACTTGAATTCAAAATGCTAATTGAGTTTCTATTTTATTCTCTCGCAGATGGAGAGGACGCGTGCTTCCTCATCGATCGATCAGCAGCGTGATCCTCCTAGTGCAGCTCCTACGAGGGGCCGAGGCTGAGGCCGTGCTAGAGGCCAAGGTAGAGCTAGAGCAGCAGCTCTAGTAGAGGACCCACAGGTAGACTTTGCCGGTGATGTTCCTACTTAGACAGTCCCAGTTGGACCAGCTCAGGTCCCAGAGGGGTTCATTGCTACCCCGGTGCTTCAGGACGCTCTAGTCCGCTTGGTAGGACTCATGGAGAGTGTGGCTCAGGCCGGTCTTCTTCCTACTGCACCAGCCGTCTCTCAGGCTGGGGGAGGGACCCAGACTCCTGCTACTCGTGCACTAGAGCAGTTAGATCCTCAGTTTCAGACTCCGGCACCTCAGACAGTCAGAGTAGCTCAGCCGGGTACTGTGGCACCGACAGTTGAGGGAGCAGCTATGTCGGCAGATGCTCTATGGAGATTGGATAGATTCACCAAGTTATTCCCTACTACTTTCACTAGTGCACCATTAGAGGATCCTCAGGATTATTCGGACAGCTATTATGAGGTTCTTCGGAACATGGGCATAGTGGAGTCCAATGGAGTTGACTTTGCTACATTTCGTCTTTCTGGAACCTCCAAGACTTGGTGGAGGGATTTCTGCTTGACCAAAATAGTTGGGTCTGCACCTCTGACTTGGGCTCAGTTCTCCGAGTTATTCTTGGGGAAGTTCCTTCCAGTTACTCAGAGGGAGGATCTTCGGAGTCGGTTTGAGCGCCTCCAGCAGGGATCTATGTCTGTCACTCAGTACGAGACCAGGTTCATCACTCTAGCCAGGCATGCTATTATGACACTCCCCACTGATCGGGAGAGGGTTAAGAGATTTATTGAGGGTCTGGCTCAGCCTATCAGAATTCAGATGGCCAGGGAGACGGGTATTGATATCTTCTTTCAGGATGCAGCCGATGTGGCCAGACGCATTGAGATGGTATTATCCCAGGGTGGTGGTCAGGGGTCTGACAAGAGACCTCATCATTTCGGCCATTTTAGTGGTGCCTCATCGGGAGGCAGAGATTACTTTGGTAGAGGTCATCCCCCCTAGGCCTTATCAGTCGGCACTCCAGGTATTCCGCAGTGCACTATCAGCTTCCATCAGTGCACCGCCGATCCAGAGCTTTCAGGGTGGTCATTCTGGGCGTCAGGGACAGTTACCGGGTATGTACTCTCCGCAACCGAGGTCTTGCTTCACTTGCGGTGGTGTGGGTCATATTTCCAAGTTTTCCCCCGAGGTTTTGGTGGTTCTAAGTATCAGGGTTCCCATGCCATGGTCCCCGCATCAGGTGCACCCCCACCCCCTCAGCCAGCTAGGGGTGGTGGTCGTAGTACTAGAGGTGGAGGTCAGACTCATAGAGGTGGAGGACATGCCACGAGAGGTAGAGGTCAGTCCGCAGTAGGTCGACCCAGAGATGTTCAGGTTGGAGGGTCTCCGCCCTGATTCTATGCTATTCCGGCCAGGCCTGAGGCTGAGGCCTCTGACGCAGTTATCACAGGTACGGTTCAGTTTGCAGCCGAGATGCTTCGGTGTTATTTGATCCGGGTTCTACTTTCTCTTATGTGTCTTCATATTTTGCCCCTTATTTGAGCATGCCCCGTGATTCCCTGAGTACTCCTGTATATGTGTCTACCCCGATGGGTGATTCTATAGTGGTAGATCGAGTCTACCGTGCTTGCTTAGTGGTCATGGGTGGTATGGAGACTCAGGTTGACCTTTTGCTTCTGGATATGGTTGACTTTGATGTTATATTGGGGATAGATTGGCTATCTCCCTATCATGCTATTCTGGACTGTCACGCCAAGACAGTGACCTTAGCCTTGCCATGAGTGCTTCGTTTGTAGTGGAGAGGTACTCCTAGTCATTCTTCTGGTAGAGTTATTTCTTATATGAAGGCTCGGTGTATGGTCGAGAAGGGTTGTTTGGCCTATGTTCGTGATTCTAGTGCTGAGGTTCCTTCTATGGAGTCTGTGCCCGTGGTTCGTGAGTTTTCATAGGTATTCCCTGCTAACCTGCCGGGTATGCCACCCGACAGGGATATTGATTTCTGCATTGAGTTGGCTCTGGGCACTCAGCCCATTTCTACTCCGGCATATCGTATGGCCCCGCCAGAGTTGAAGGAATTAAAGGAGCAGTTGCAGAATTTGTTGGATAAAGGCTTCATTAGGCCTAGTGTTGTTCGTTAAGAAGAAAGATGACTCAATGAAGATATGTATTGACTACCGGCAGCTGAATAAGGTTACTATTAAGAATAAGTATCCTTTGCCGAGGATTGATGATCTATTTGACCAGCTTCAGGGTGCTACAGTGTTTTCCAAGATAGACTTGAGATCTGGTTACCATCAGTGGAGGATTAGGGCGTCTGATGTCCCTAAGACAGCCTTTCGCACTCGTTATGGGCATTATGAGTTCTTGGTGATGTCATTTGGGTTGACAAATGCCCCCGCTGCTTTTATGGAGTTGATGAACCGTGTGTTCAGGCCATATTTGGATTCATTTGTGATTGTGTTTATTGATGACATCTTGATTTACTCCCGTAGCCGAGAGGAGCATGAGCAGCACCTTCGAGTCGCCCTCCAAACTCTGAAGGATAGTCAGTTGTATGCCAAATTTTCTAAGTGTGAGTTCTGGTTGAGTTCAGTGGCATTTATGGGCCATGTTGTGTCAGCAGAGGGTATTCAGGTGGATCCCAAGAAGATTTCAGCAGTCAGAGATTGGCATAGACCGACTTCAGCTACAGAGATTCGGAGCTTCTTGGGCTTAGTAGGTTATTATCGCCGATTTGTGGAGGGCTTTTAATCTATGCAGCCTCGATGACCAGGTTGACCCGAAAAGGGTGCCCAGTTCAGGTGGTCGGATGAGTGTGAGGCGAGCTTTCAGAAGCTCAAGACAGCCTTGACCACGGCACCGGTGTTAGTGTTGCCCACAGGTTCAGGACCGTATACCGTGTATTGTGATGCTTCACAGGTTGGGCTTGGTGCAGTGTTGATGCAGGATGACAATTATATATTATATTCTTCACGTCAGTTGAAGGTTCATGAGAAGAACTATCCCGTCCATGATTTGGAGTTAGCAGATATTGTTCATGCGTTGAAGATATGGAGGCATTACTTGTATGGGGTTCCATGTGAGGTGTTCACGGAGGACAAGAGTTTACAGTATCTATTCAAGCAAAAGGAGTTGAACATGAGGCAAAGAAGGTGGTTAGAGTTGTTAAAGGACTATGATATTACCATTCTTTATCATCCGGGGAAAGCAAATGTGGTGGCTAATGCTTTGAGCTGGAAGTCAGCCAGTATGGGTAGTCTTGCGTATTTATCAGTCGGAGAACGACCTCTTGCTCTGGATGTTCAGGCTTTGGCCAACCGATTTGTGAGATTGGAGGTTTCTGAGACTGGCGGTGTTTTGGCCCATACCGTGGCCCGTTCTTCATTATATGACCGTATTCGGGCCAGACAGTATGATGATCTTCATTTATGTGTTCTTAGAGATACAGTCCGACACGGAGGTGCCAAACAGGCTACGGTTGATGATGAGGGAGTTCTGCGGATGCAGGGCCGTATTTGTGTACCTGATGTTGATGGTATTCGTGAGATGATACTACAGGAGGCCCATAGTTCCCGGTATTCCATTCATCCGGGCGCCACAAAGATGTATCAGGACTTGCGGCAGCTTTATTGGTGGCATAGGATGAAGAATGATATTGTAGCTTATGTAGCTCGGTGCTTGAACTGTCAGCAGGTTAAGTACGAGCACCAAAGACCCGGCGGTTTGATGCAGCAGATTCAGCTTCCCGAGTGGAAGTGGGAACGTATCACTATGGATTTTGTAGTTGGGCTCCCACGGACTCAGAGGATGTTTGATGAGTGTGGGTTGTTGTGGATAGGCTGACCAAGTCAGCACACTTCATTCCGGTATCAGTTTGGTATTCAACGGAGAAGTTGGCAAAGATCTATATGAGATAGATTGTTAGACTGCATGGGGTGCCCATATCCATTATATCAGACCGAGGTACTCAGTTTACCTCCCATTTCTGGAGAGTATTTCAGCGGGAGTTGGGCACACAGATTGAGTTGAGCACAACATTTCATCCTCAGACGAACGGACAGTCCGAGCGTACTATTCATATTTTGGAGGATATGTTGCGGTCTTGTGTCATTGACTTTGGTGGTTCATGGGACCAGTTCTTGCCTTTAGCTGAGTTTGCCTACAACAACAGCTACCAGTCGAGCATTCAGATGGCTCCGTATGAGGCGTTGTATGGTAGACGGTGTCGGTCTCCAGTATGATGGTTTGAGCCGGGAGAGGCTAGATTATTGAGTTCTGAGTTAGTCCAGGATGCCTTGGACAAGGTGAAGATCATTCAGGATAGACTTCGTACGGCTCAGTCCAGGCAGAAGAGTTATGCGGATCGTAGAGTTTGAGATTTGGCTTTTATGGTAGGAGACCGGGTGTTTCTTCGAGTGTCGCCCATGAAGGGCGTGATGAGGTTCGGAAAGAAGGGCAAGTTGAGCCCTAGGTACGTTGGTCCATTTGAGATTTTGGACAAGGTGGGAGAGGTGGCCTACAGACTTGCCTTGCCACCAAGTTTATCAACCGTGCACCTAGTGTTTCATGTATCTATGCTCCGGAGGTATATTACGGATCCATCTCATGTACTTGACTTCAGCGGTGTCCAGTTGGACAAGGATTTGACTTATGAGGAGGAGCTGGTAGCCATATTATCTCGGCAGGTTCATCAGTTGATATCGAAGAGTTATCCTTCGGTTCGTGTTCAGTGGAGAGGTCATCCTGTTGAGGCAGCTACTTGGGAGTCTGAGTCCGATATGCGGAGCTGATATCCCCACCTTTCCCCCGATTCAGGTACCTTTCTATGTCCGTTCGAGGACGAATGTTTGTTTTAGAGGTGGAGATTGTGATGACCCAAAAGGTCATCCTGTGTAAATTTAGCTAAAACTGTGTTCCGAGGCCCCAAAAGCCTCCGTTAATCTCACCTCGTGCGCAGCCCGGGCGCGTAGCCGGGAAGCCTTTATGTGGAAACTTGAGAAAGAGTTAAATTTATAATAATTAATTGATTAAAGTTTACTTTGGTCAACATTTTTGGTAAACCGACCCGGATCCGTGATTTGACGGTCCTGGAGGGTCCGTAGGAAAATATGGGACTTGGGCGTATGCCCGAAATCGAATTCCGAGGTCCCAAGTCCGAGAAATCAATTTTTAAAGAAAATTGTTTTCTGGAAATAATAAAGACTTTTGAAAATGAACTTTGATGTGAAACCTGTGTTACCGGGCCCGTATTGTGGTTCCGGAGCCCGGAACAGGTTCAATATGTGTTATATGAGTTATCTGTAAAATTTGGTAAGAAACGGACTTGGTTTCACGTGTTTCGGATCAAAAATGGAAAATTTGATAGTTTATGAAGTTTGAGGAAATTCTATAGATTTTGGAGCTTAATTCGTTGTTTTTTATGATATTTTGGTGGTTTTATTACTTGAATAAGTCCGTAGGATGATTTCGAAGTCGTGTGTATACTTGGTAGTGATCCCCAAGGGCTCGGGTGAGTTTCGGGTAGGCGTCGGGGTGCAAAAACGTAGGAAATATCTGGTGTTAATAGCTGTTTCTAGTGTCCAGTAGTTTACTCATCGCGATCGCGGTGCACTTGATGCGATCGTGATGCTCTATCTGGGTTAGGGGTGGAATTGCCCTTCGCGAACGCAGGGGGTAGGGTGCGAATGCGGAGGCTTAGGACCTCTGCTCTTCGCGAACGCACCCACTTAGTCGCGACCGCATAGTTTAGGTTGGGGACGGGGGCTGGGAGACCTTAGTGCTTTGCGAACGCGACAGGCTGCACGTGAACGCGAAGGCCAGGGAGGGGAGACCTTAGTGCTTCGCGAACGCGGCAGGATGCACGCGAACGCGTAGGCCTGGGAGGGGAGACCTTAGTGCTTCGCGAACGCGGCAGGCTGCACGCGAACGCGTAGGCCTGGGAGGGGAGCCCTTCGCGAACGCAGCCTTGGTCCCGCGATCGCAGAGGTCAACGAAGCTAACCCTTCGCAAACGCGGCCTGAGGCCCGCGAACGCGAAGGCTTAATCTACCCAGTTATTTAAAATTTCCCGAGACATATTATCAACACGGTATTCCACAATTTTACTCAATCTTCTTCTTCTCCACACCTCCTTGGGCCATTTTTGAAGAGCTTCCTCACCATAGCCCCATAGGTAAGCAATTCTAACTTCATTTTCTTCCATTTTCATCAACTAGTATTAGATTCTAGGCCTAAAAACATGAAATTTAAGAGTAGAAATTGGGAATTTTGGGTAGAGTTAGGGTTCTTCAAATTTTGGGAATTCAACCTCGTTTTGGGGTCAGATTTCAAAAACAAATTGTATATTCGGGCTCGTGAGGGAATGGGTTATTGGGTTCTGGTCCGAGTCTCGATTTTGGACCAAGCGGGTCTGGGGTCGAATTTTGGTATTTTTTGAAGAATGATGGGAAATGTATAATTAGGCTTTGGAATTGGTTTATTGAGTAATTATTGATGTTAATGAGTCAATTATGTCTAGATATTATCATTTCGGAGTTGGATTCGAGAGGAAAGGCTGTGATTGAGACTTGACTTGCATATTTGGAGCCGAGGTAAGTGTTTGGCCTAACCTTAGCTTGAGGAAATAGGTATAGAGTCTTATTTTCTATGTGTAATTCATGTCCAACGTATAGGTGAGGTGACGAGTACCTATCTGTTGTGGTCAAGCATGCCCGTGAGTCAAATGTGATGAATTATACCGTGTTCTTGATATTCTCTGTGCTATGAATAAATGGTGATTTAGAAGTGATACATTGATGTTGTTTCATGACGTGGGAAGTTATTGATTAATTGTTCAGTTGAGGTTTTTACTGTTGAAATTATACTTCTGAGTGAGTTTGGTTATAGCTGAGTCCCTTGCCGGGATGATAGAATTTACAGATTATTTCTGTACATTTGAGATTTCTTATTGTTAAATTTCATATCAAATTGTTGTTCTTATATACATTATGCACGAGGGGACATTCCGTGCCGAGTGAGGGTGAGGCTATGCACGAGGGGACATTCCGTGCCGAGTGATTTATCTATTTACTGCACGAGGGAGCATTTCATGCCGAGCGTTTATTATTTATGCACGAGGGGACATACCGTGCCGAGTGACTGTGAGGTTATACACGAGGGAACATTCCGTGTTGAGTGATTTTACTATTTATGCACGAGGGGACATTCCATGCTGAGTGATTGCGAGATTATGCACGAGGGGACATGACGTGCCTTTTTCTTGTTCATTACCTGTTCTGAGATGTTAAATTCCTGCTTTCACTTCTACATTTCAGTTATTACTCTGTTCTACTGTGCTAGTATTTGTTGTCCCCTTTATCCCCGGAATGTTCTCCCCGTATATGTATTTACTTGTTTATTCCGTCGATATTTTCCTGTTATATTGTAGAATTGCACAGGTATATATTGTTGTCGGTCCTAGCCTCGTCACTACTTCGCCGAGGTTAGGCTCGGCACTTACTTAGTATATGGGGTCAATTGTACTAATGCTACACCTGCACTTCTTCATGTTGTGCAGATTACGCAGTCGGACCTAGTGGACATTAACGGAGGGAGAATCCTTCAGTCCATTCAGGAGACATCGAGGTAGTCCCGCAGATTTTCGTGGGCCTTGGCGTCACCTTCTACCCTTCTCCTTCATTGCTGTCTTATTTTATAGTTTCAAAGACAGTTATATGTATTCATTTTTCAGACCATTGTATTTAGTAATTTCATAGACAGTTCATGAGTTTGTGACACCAGTTTTGGGATATATTTACAGGATTTATTTCGAAGCTTGTTATATAGTTTTGAAATTAGTTAACTTTCATATTGTTAATCAGAGTTGCCTTAGTTATCTTGTTCATTTTAACTGTTAATGAGTTTATTTATTCCAAACGTTGGCTTCTCTAGCGGGTTCAACGTTAGGCGCCATCACGGCCTGAATGTGGTATTTCGGGTCGTGACACTAAACTTCAGCTTATTTAGTGTTGATGTTTTTACAAAAGAACTAAATAACTTCAGCATCTTCTGCTGATGTATTTGAAAAAGCTTTATGACAAAACTAATGAATCCAGAACAAAACTTCAACTTATTTAGTGCTGAAATTTATCTGCTGAAGTTTTTGAAAAGCTTTATGACAAAACTAATGAATCTAGAACTTCAGCTTATTTAGTGCTGAAGTTTTTTCAAATGAACTAAATAACTTTAGCATCTTCTGCTGAAGTTTTTGAAAAAGCTTTACGACAAAACTATTGAATCCAGGATAAAACTTCAGCTAAAACATGCTTAAGTACATCAAATAGAGAACAAAATTTCAACTAGTAGAATGCTTAAGTTTAGCAATTACAAACAATTTCAGACCCGTATACCTGAAGTTTATGCAAAAAGCGAATATAGGTGCAAATGCCCCTCAGTTTCGCATTCTTTCGAATCAGGGCCACTCCTCTCCCAGCGGCCCACATAATACCACATAGATTTTATTTCTTTAGCCAAATTACTTTGTAAAGGTAGCCACATTGTATCACAAATATAAATTCTTGTACTTCCGGAAATAAGAGGTTAGAATATTGATTTCAACCATAGAGATATTTTGTTGGATGCTCTCTCTTTTCCTTTTTCTCTCTCTACTCTATAGTTAGGGTTTCCTCAATTAGAACCCATTACATGAGCTCACTGTGAGCTTCTAACATATTCACCCTATAATGTTGACATATAATGCACAATTCAAAACAAAATAAAGTATGCGAGTGTCGTTGTAGACGTGATAATCTTTTAACAATTAATTTAATTTTGGAGTGATGAACTCTCATTTTTCTTCCTCCAAGAAATTTATATAACACCCTTTCTAATTTGGAGTATTATCAAAATGTATTGACATCATTTTAATTGAGACTTTCATGGCTTTTAAGAATTTAAGTAATATTTTACGTCGATGTCACGTTTTCTTTTTTCGACTATATTACTTTAATATTTCTTTCATACTACTAATTATTACTTAAAATATTGTGTAAAATGTCAATCAAATGAAATAAAAGGAGTATGTGTTTGTGCTGCCAAAAGTACCACGTTGGTTCGTACATTACATATCTAATAGCATTCACAGTACAGTTCTGAGCACCCCACGTAACTTATTATACTTTCTCTGTCAAATGGAACAGAGTATCATCCAATCAGACACATATCAGAAATGCAGAAGCATCAAATCCTACCTTCCTAACTTCTGTAAATATAAAGAATTTGAAGGGTATTTTAGCAAATATGTTGTAAGCCCTAAAACTATAAGGGAAATTCTTCTTCTTACATAGAAACCTCATCCAACCCACAGTGTCAGTGGGTCCTGCCTTTTGTCTGTTGTCATAAAACTCTAGCAGTAGCAATGTAGCATATATGCATTTAGCCAATTAAATTAAAACTTTAAACTAAACTGTCTTGATATTGTTTCAACATCTAATACACCTACATAAAAAATAAAAAAATAAACCTTATTTGCACCGTGTAATTTTTAAAGGAGGGATGTTCGACTGAACTCGCTTCTGCCCGTCTAGCTCCGTCCCTGACTACTAAAATAATTCAACAGGGTTCAAACTTCAAACTCGTGATACTGAGTTAATACTATACTCTCTTAATCACTGAATTACCTCTCAAAAACCAATTAAACAATAACTAAAATGAAAAATGCAAACAAGATTAAAGAATAATAGTAATAACCCTATGCATTGAGATTAATAAGTTAGCAATATAAGATTAGTCCATTTTTTCCATTTTGGACATCACAGAGAAGACTGTCAAGTTGATTGTGTTTGTTGTTACCTGTTAAAGGTCAAGCAGGCGTGAATTTAGGTGTCGTTTGGTATGAGGTTTAATAGTGGTATAAAAATTTAATATCACCTTAATACTTTGTTGGGTTAGCAAACCTGGTATAAGTTATTCCGAGATTAAAATTAGTATCAGGATAATTTATACCTTGTAGAGGGTGAGATAATTAGTGCCGGGATAACTTATACATTCTTCTTAGAAATTATGCAATTGTTATTTTTAATACAATAACCAAACAGTGGATAAAAAATAATACCAAAATAACTAATCCTAGCATAACTTATCCCGGCATAAACCGTATTCAAACCAAACTACCCCTAAAGTTGAATTTTATTTTCAACACACAAACTTCAAGAGAATGACATGAAAAGTTAATTTAACTTTAAAAGTCATAAATTAAATTTAAAATACACACTAAATACTTAACTAAATGAAGTGATCGATAGTTTATTAATAAAAATTGATATGCAGTGCTTCATCAGTTTGGAAAGTTTTTTCTCCAAAAAAATAATTTTCATTCTTTGAAATTAAGAAGCATGAAATACATAAAAAAATAAAAATAAAACTTTTTTAAAATAACACGAGCTTTAGCACACGCAAAAATGCACAAGTAAAGCCACCAATAATAGAATTGGAGCAAATAAGATATTTTTATCTTTAATTATAGGTCTCAAATTAATAACGTGAATTTAGCCGGCCCCAAAACGGACATAAACCCAAATTGGTCGAGTACTTGAGTCCTAAAACCGTAGAAATAATACCAAGGGTACTCCATTTGTTGACTATACAAAAAACATATTTTCATTCTTACTTGTTCATTATAGCAAATTAAGAAAAAAATAATCTTTTTTTCTTATTTTATCCTTATCATTAAGTAGTAACTATTAATACCTTAAATCATTTCCCAATATTTTTTGAAATGATATCATTATAATGTGTAAAATTATAAATACATACTTTATTCAAAATAAAAAGTGAACAACTAATAAGGAACGAAAGATTAACTATTTATGAATTAAATAATGTGTCCTGAATTTTAATTTTTAATTCAATTCCAGAAAGGGTAGAAGAGAAAAACAATGTTATAATATGGGTATATTAATATCTGTACGAAAAGAAAGGAAGGTGGAGAGAATCTATAGAAATCCTCATTTCCTCAAATCTAGAGAGAGAGAGAAAAGAAAAAGCAGAGAATGCAAAGAGAACAGATGTTGACAAATTTCATGTCACTGTTGTTCTTAGAAGGTCGTTTGTTAGTGTGAGATAGATTTCTTATCTGGGATCTCTCTCTCTCTCTCTCTCTAGTAATACAACACTTTCTCTTTCTCTGTCTAAAAGAACATTTCATTCAGTGAGACTGTTTGTGGCCCCATAAGATCGAATGCTCTAATCTTTTAGTATTAGGATCTCAGCTTCTTCAATGGTGTTACCAAACTAACCTCTTTCTTCTTTCCTTATACTCACTTATTATTACATTAAGTAAGTATTACTCTTTCTTAATTAGTTTTATTTATTCTGGTTTTCTTTTTTCTTTATTCATTCTTCTTTTTTTTTTTTTTTGCCTTACTGCCTTAGTCTCAGTTTGGTACTACAAATTCTTCTTCAGATGCTATAATACTCCAACAACGAGAGGTGGCTCAAAGATGTGGGTCTGAGGTAAAATCTTATATTTTAGATTTATTCATATTTTGACTTTAAGACCCTGGACCAGATGATATCTTATGTTCTATATTTGCTTTCTTCATTTTTTTTTTTTTGCATTTTCAGTTAATCATTATGTTAATTTATTCATGTTTTTATTTAATGGTAACAGTTTTGGGGGTTCTAAATTTATGGTTTCTGTCATTCTGGTTTTATACATTTCCCCTACCATGTGAAGTAGTCCACTTATTTACAGATTCGGTTAACTTCTTGGTTTTGAGAAGTCATCCTTTTTTATAATGTGTTTTTCTTTTCTCTTGAAATTGTGGTAATTATTCATTAAGTGGTGCTAATCACCAAGTTTTGGCTGACACCTCTGAATATTAGTTGGTTTGTTAGTTTAAATTAATGGGGAATTGACAATATATAATGCTTTCTAATTCTTAGTTTTGGTCGAAGGATTTGAATTGCGTCAGTTAATGTTGATATGTTATTAGTAGAAGCGCCTACATTGGTCCTTTTTTGGTTAATTTGCTCGCTACAAACATGGCGCCTTTATTCATACTACACCATGGTTAATTTGCTCGCTACAAACATGGCGCCTTTATTCATACTACACCAGCTTTTATGGTCTATTTTTGTAACCTTCAACTGCGTTGACTCGTGCAAGATTGCTTGTCTTCATTAGCAGATTATGAATTAGCAATAATTGAAGAGTTTGGATTGAAATGTTGCTGGTCGGAAAATCTAGATTATTCGTAGGTGATTCCAGTAAGCATGCTGGATTATTGGGTTGGTTCTATATGGGGTGACTGACTCTCAGAAAATGGGAGACTAATGTACTGTGAAAAGTTGTATTTTAATGCTTGACTTGAAGCAGAAACATTCTTCCTTGAGAGGGGAGCTTTGCCATCGGTCTTCTCATGTTCATCGAATTTCTTCAGGGAGCTCCTGAAAGTTTTTCTTCAGAGGAAGTACAATAAGTTCAAAATAAATGAGGATTGTGCCAATGATGTCATGATGTTTAGTGCGAAATAGGACTTGCAGATTATGTGCATTCAGCCAATTAGCGTTGCTGTCTTACTCTTCCCTTCAGTTTGCTAACTTAGACTGATATTCGAGAAATTTGAAAATAATAAGAAAGGGAACTTCAAAATTTAAGCTTTGAATTTCATAGTTAGAATATACTGTTTGGTTTTATTTATATGATTTGATTCCTACTGTCGGCAGGAATGGAAACACAAGTGCATTGCAAAAGCTACTTACCAGCTTATAACTCCATGAGCTACCTTAGTGAGGATTCAAACAATGGATGGCCCCTACATTATGGAGAGAAAATCTACACAAATGCGCAATACTGTAATGGTTTCATGTCAAGGATTACGATAGATGAAGATCCTGGATACGATAAAGATGTTCTAAAGCAGAAAATACTTGAACACGAGGAAACATTCAAGACTCAGGTATTCTATCTCTAGTCGTCAACATTAATTTTTCTGTTAAATTGAGGAAGTTATAAGCTTTTAATCTCGTTTTGTACTGGTCCTCTTTCATGTATCTACAGAAGTAGTTTGTCCCCTTTTACACGTTTTTCCAGTATTGCTGCTAAGTTTACTTATGCAAATCTTTGCTTGTAGGTATTGGAACTTCATCGCCTTTACAGAACCCAGCGGGACATGATGTATGAAATTAAACGGACAGAATTGCGTAAACCTTGGACATCAATGGAGCCATCATCTTCATCAAGCCTTCACGGATCCCATATTCCACCCAAAGATGCTTGGAAATGCCATATCACCAGCTTCCCCGTAGCAAATTCAAGTTATGCTAGACCATCTATATCTGGTACTGAAATTCTAAATTCTCCCTTGAGTTGTTCAAAGGTGAACGATGTACGGTCTGGTCGATCTCAAATACAAAATAGTTGCTCTTCAAATACATGTGAAGTTTCTGAGGCTAGGCCCTCAAAAGTGCGGAAAAAGTTGTTTGATCTTCAACTTCCAGCTGATGATTACATAGAAACAGATGAAGCTGATGAGCAGTTTCGAGATAAAGAAGGATCGTTCTGTCCGAGATCTTGTGCTAATAGAAATGATACAGCTGACCAAGACAGCAGTACAAAAATTTTTCCGGGTGTTGATGCTGGTACCAAGAGTGATAAAAGAGATGCTTCAGCATCCAATTCATGTTTGAGAACCTTGGTCAGGTTAGCTGATCTTAATGAACCAGCTCAGCCTGTTGATCTAAATGCTTGTGCTAAATCAAATCCAGCATTTGGTAGTAAAGGCAAAGAGAGAGACTGGTACTCTTCTACATATGAGACAGGTAAATAATACCTGTGAAACATTGTATATACAACGGCCAGAGTTTTGGTTGTATGCGCCTAATCTTGACTTGGTTGCTTGCACATTAAAATTTCCTTCTTTATTGGATTTTCGTGATGGTATGTAAGGTGTTTCCTTCCTTTTGCAGGTAATGTTAAAGGTAGCTTGGCTCCACTACCTCATAGTTTTGCACAAAACAAGTTACCTACACCTTGCCACTCGGCACAAGTAATGCTTGACAAAGCCTGTCTAACTCCTGGGGTTCAACCACCTCACCGTATCAGGGATGACCTTTGGAGAGAGAGAACAGTGCATAGTTTAGAGACCTTCTGCAGAAATCATGAGAAGTCCAACTATACCTATGGGAAACCACTTGTTACTTCTCATACGGCTACTCCATATCCATTCTCTAATTCTTCGGAATTTACCAATTCATGGTCACACACACTCTCATCTTGGGGTAAACCAAGTGGCATAAGGCTATCATCGGGGCATACAAACCCGTCATTGAACTCATTTGCTATGGTCAGCAAGAGTCCACAGTCACCTCAGAGCAATGACATTTTTGGAGACAAGCGGCATATCAATGGAAGTTCTACGTCAAATCTAGGTTTGGCTACTGATCTCTCCATCAGGAATGGATTTCACCATGGGTCCTCATCGGGGCCCAAAGACTCATCCCTTTTCTTATCTGTTGATTTTGATTCTCGGAAGCATAACAAGGGTGACAACTTGACATCTAAGTGCTCCCCTTATAATAGGTGTGAGAAATATCTTATTAGCTCCAATAATATGGACTTGACGTCCCACAAAGGTTTCGATTTGAATGAACTATCAAAGAGTTCACCAGATGAGGAACTTTCCAGGAGAGATCTTGAGTTGGTTGAGGCAAAAAGAGAGCCTCAAGACTGTATACCAGTGTTTCCGTGGCTTAAAGCTAAGCCAAGTTTCAGAAATGTGAGTAAGGATACCATGAAAGGTGGAAACTCAGTCGACTCTGGCTTCATCCGAGCCTACACAAACTCACCTATATGTGGAAGTGGTCCATCAAAAAATCTCAGCAATGTCTCCTATGCACAGAACGTCGTACCAACTCTAGAAGATTGCAGCATGAAGGCCAGAAAGGAGCTGGGGGAAACCCGAAGTATAAGGAAAATTCTGGGGGTTCCAATTCCTGAAATTCCATGTGCTTCCAAAAATGAGTCATCTTTGTTTGTTTCCACTTCTGCTACTCTTCATTCCTCACCTGAGGGAGAAAATAGAAGACATGAACGGAGGAATATGGTGATTGACATTAACATAGCTTGTGACCTTTCTGTGGTTGAGCCCGAGAAACAGGCTATCACGGAATCAGTTGTTGCTGAGACAGTGATGGAGACAAAAGCTACCATTATCAGAAATTCCTTCGATTTGAACTCATGTATTACTGAAGATGAAGATTCATTCTTTGTTGAAAGCAATAATGTCAACGTGAGGACTGTCATCGAGATAGATCTGGAAGCTCTTCCTGTTCTGGAAACCGAACAAGATCATTTGTCCGGAGAGGACAAACAAAATGATGCATCTTTGCATTTGCCTGCGCCCAAACTTGAAAAAACACAGGATGAAGTTTTCAGGAACGCAGCGGAAGCAATAGTATCCATTTCATCATCCAGTCAGTTCAATTTTATAGACGAGAGTTCCAGCGATCCCTCTGATGATTCGCTGGGATCCCTAGGTTGGTTTGTTGATGTAGTCTTTTCTTTCGACAATGAATTCACGAGGAAGTCCAAAGAAATAATAGCCAAGGATGCTGTGATTCTTGCACCTACTCCTACCGTGGAAATGGATTACTTTGAGGCAATGACGCTGGAACTAGAAGAGACTAAGGAAGAAGATTACATGCCCAAGCCTTTTGTTCCTGAAGTCCAACCAGTGGAAGATGCAGGAGCCACTTCACTAACAAAGCGAACCCGAAGAGGAAACGGAAGATGGGGAAGGCAGCGGAGGGACTTTCAAAGGGATATCCTTCCTGGACTGACTTCGTTGTCAAGGCATGAGGTGACCGAAGACATTCAGACATTCGGAGAGTTGATGAAAGCTATGGGCCATTCTTGGAACTCAGGATCCATGAGAAGGAAAGGCAGTGGTAAACGGGGAAGGCGGAGGATGGTGATTGAAACTGCCCCTGCCACTGTGTCGTCCCCAATAACCCCTCCTCTAAGTTTGGAGGACAAAAGTCTAACAGGGTGGGGCAAGACGACTAGACGTCCGAGGAGGCAAAGATGCCCTGCAGGTCATTTGCCTGCTGTCACATTAACTTAACTATGTGAATGAGGCTGTAATTTATCAACTTCTTGATTTATCGAGATGAGGTAAAACAGATTAGGTGAGTTTGTTTATGAATTTTCAGGTGTGAAGATGTTAGAATGGGAGTCCTTGTACATGTCCTTGTAGCCCATAATTTAGGACACCGTCATTATTTGATGTCCATTGGGGTACTGATTCTGTATTCAGGAGCAATGCTACATAATGTCTTCTGGATCATACAGCATCTGGAAATGCATCTTTTGACTAAAGGGCAAAGGGTAGTCTGGTGCACTAAGCTCCCGCTATGTGTGTGGTCCGCGGAAGGGGTTTAAAAAATCTTTGTGGATGTTATTAGAGATAAAAGTCAGATGAATTTTAGGTCAGTGGAGCTATAGAAGTGACACTGAATTCACTATTTCTTTGTGACAATGGACGCATGACTAAATGTGTGCGTCCATTTCGCACCAATTTCTGAACGGCTACGTTAATCACTTTTAATCGTATATTCGACTGGTAAAATGACCCCATAACTTCGGGAGAAAGGGTGCTCTCTTATTTTTTGATTAAGGGAGTAGACCTTTTCTCCAAAAAAGAAAAGAAAATTCTTACAACTACGAAATTCTAGTACAAGGATACAGCTAGTTCAACTCTTAATGTAACCGAACTCAAAATTCCTACACTTTCTTTGCTGAAATGCTACATTAACTTAATCAGTGGTGTATTTAGCAATAGGTTCATAAGTTCAACAAAACTCAGTGCTTTGGGGTCGAAAAACTTATATAAATACAGTTAGATATATATTTCAAAACTCACTCTATTAGCATACAACCTACAAAATCTAAATTCTGAATTCACACTTAATTGCTTTTTGTTATATGTTTAACCTTTTTAGCACAACTTGTAGACAGTGAGAGTATGCTGGAGTGGGGAAGGTGAGCAATGAAATGGGAATTCAATACTTGCCCATTATATGGCAGGTTAAAAAGAGCACCACTAAGTGAGAACGCCTTTGTTCTTCTGAATTCTAGTCCTTACAAAAATAGTTATTAACTTTTGTTAAAGATATATTGATTACTTTTTTAAGAAAAAAGACAAACAGGAATCCATCTTTTAACTTCCACTGTTTCTTTCTTGTTTCAAATAGTATTGTAGTTCGAGACTTGTAGTACCATCTTGTTGAGCTTATGACTCCGTTCTACCAGGTTTTGGGGAGAGTGCTGGTTATTGTATTGTTGAGTTTATTATTATAGTTTGAAGGTTTGACAAGGCATCATTCAACCTCACAATGATGCATTGGTAATATCTGTACTTATTAATAAATCTCGAGTTAAGCGTGTGTTAATTGATCCAGGTAGCTCAACCAACATCATCTGATGGAGAGTCGTGGAACAACTGGGGTTATTGGACAAATCGTACCGGCAGTACGAGCATTAAAGGGGTTCAACATGGCATGCGAGACAACGAAGGGTGAAATAACCCTACCGGTAAACACGGCCGAGACCATCCAGGAAATAATATTTTATGTAATCGAGGGGGATATGAGATACAATGCCTTGTTGGGGAGGCCATGAGTCCACAACATGAGAGCGGTGCCTTCGACCTTGCATCAGGCATTGAAGTTTCCAACCTCAGACGGAATCATAACGGTCTACGGGGAACAACCAGCCGCAAAGGAGATGTTCGTTGTCGATGAAGTTTCAGTGCCCGCAATCACAACACCAAAAGGTGAGGGACTGGTTGAAGAGAAAAGTACCAAATAGCAATCACCGATCCCGACCCCGACCGGGCCGGAGAAACGGGAGGAACACTCAACGAATGATTTCGAGGTCCCGGGATCCTTCATAGCACCCGATGATACCGATGCCTCCAAGTCGATGATCGAGGAATTAGAACAGGTCATACTGATCGAGTATCTACCGGAAAAAAGGTATACCTGGGCACGGGGTTAACCCCCCGAGCTTAGGAAAAAACTTATTGATTTCCTTAAAGCTAATGCCGATTGTTTTGCCTGGTCCTAATTAGATATGGCAGGGATCCTACCGGAGGTGAAAACTCACAAATTGAGCTTGGATCCAAAAGTCCACCCAGTCAAACACAATAGGAGGCTGCAGTCCGAAATCAAGCATGTATTCGTCAAAGACGAGGTATCTAAACTCTTAAAAATAGGTTCCATTCGGGAAGTTAAATACTTAGATTGGCTAGCTAATGTAGTGGTTGTTCCTAAAAAGGGATATAATCTTAGATGTGTGTAGATTATAAGGACTTGAACAAGGCATGCCCGAAGGATTCGTTTTCTTTGCCTAACATCGACCGAATGATCGATGCAACAGCCGGGAACGAGACGATGGGCTTTCTCGATGTCTATTTCGGGTACAACCAAATACGGATGGACCCGAGTGACTAAGAGAAGACTTCTTTTATAACAAAATTTGGCACCTATTGTTATAACATAATGCTTTTCGAATTAAAAAATGCCGGTCCCATGTATCACCGCCTAGTTAACCGAATGTTCGAGGAACAAAAATAAAATAAATGGAGGTTTGTATAAACGATATGTTAGTTAAGTCCTGCGAGCAGAGGACCACTTGAAACATGTGCTGGAAACCTTCGACATACTGAGGAAATATAACATGAAGCTGGACCCAAAGAAGTGTGCCTTCGGAGTCGGCTCAGGCAAGTTCCTCGGTTTCATGGTGTCTAACAGGGGAATAGAGATCAACCCAAATAATATAAAATCCATAGAACATATCACCATAGTTGACAACGCCAAGGCGATACAAAAACTGACCGGGCGGGCAGTCATATTGCGCCGGTTTATTTCAAGGTCATTGGACAAAAGCCACCGATTTTTCTCATTACTAAATAAGAAGAACAACTTCTCTTGAACCCCGAAATGTAAACTGGCTTTAAAACAACTCAAAATATACCTATCAAGACCTTCTTTGTTGCCCATCCCAAAGGCGAACGAATAGTTATACCTCTACTTGGCAGTCTCTGAGGTCGCAGTAAGTGGTGTCCTGGTCCGGGAAGAAGAATGTATGCAGTTTCCTATCTATTATGTTAGTAGAACCTTAGGTGATGCCGAAACGAGGTATCAACACTTCAAAAAATTAGCGCTCGCCTTGTTAAGCGCATCTAGGAAACTAAAATCATACTTTCAATATCACCCCATATGTGTCATGACCTCGTACCTACTAAGGAATGTTATGCATAAACCTGAGCACTCGGGACAACTACAGAAATGGGCTGTAGAAGTTAGCGGGTACGATATTGAGTACAAATCCCAATCTACTATAAAGTCTCAGATTTTGGCAGACTTCGTGGCCGACTTTACACCGGCCTTGATCCCCGAGGTCGAGAAAGAATTAGTGCTTGCCTCGGGGACTAGCTCGGGGGTCTGGACTCTATTCACGGAGGTTGCTTCTAACATGAAAGCGTCCGGGTTTGGAATTGTATTAAAACCACCCATGGGTAATTTAATAAGGTAATCTATTAGAAATGTGAAATTGGCTAACAATGAAGCCGAATATGAGGCTATGATTGCAGGTCTAGAACTGGATAAGAGCCTGGGGGCTGAGGTGATCGAATCCAAGTGTGACTCCCTCCTCGTTGTTAACTAAATCAATGGGACATTTGAAGTAAAATAAGACCAAATGTAGAGATACCTGGATAAGTTCCAAGTGACTACATCAGTTCAAGGAATGGACACTACAACATGTACCCCGATAGCAGAACAACGAGGCCGATGCGTTAGCTAATCTAGGTTCGTCAATCGACTACGATGAATTCAATTCCGGAGCGGTGGTGCGGTGGTTCAATATATGAACTCAGTGATAGAAGAAGGTCACACCGAGGTAAACTCAACAATCTTGACTTGGGATTGGAGAAACAAATTCATAGACTACCTTCAGAAAGGGAAATTGCCATCAGATCTTAAAGAATCAAGAGGCCTACCAGCTAAGGCTACCAGGTTTAGCTTGGGTGGAGGAAAATTATACCGAAGATCATTCTTCAGACCGTTAGCAAGGTGCTTGGGTCCATGGGAGACCGACTACATGATGAGGGAATTCACGAGGGTACTTGCGGAAAATATTCGGGAGCAGAATCCTTTGTCCGAAAATTGATCAGGGCCGGTTATTACTGTAACGAGATGGAAATGATGCAAAAGACTTTGTCCAAAGTTGTAACGAATGTCAAAGGAACGCCCCGATGATCTACCAACCGGGGGAGATGTTTCACCCGGTACTTTTCCCTTGGTCGTTCATGAAAGAATGGACATCGTCGGTCCCTTGCCGTGGGCACCTGAAAAATTCCAGTACATCTTACTTTTGACTGAATACTTCTCCAAGTGAGTCGAAGCACATGTGTTCGAGAAATTTAGGAAAAAATAGGTCATTGACTTCATCTAGGATCATATATTGTGCCGGTTCGGGGTACCGACCGAGATCACGTGTGACAACCGAAGGCAGTTCATCGACGACAAGATTAATAAGTTCTTCGAAGATGACAAAATCAAAAAGATTTTATCGACACCTTACTACCCAAGTGAAAACGGTCAAGCGAAGTAAAAAAACAAGACTATACTGTAGAACCTGAAGAAGAGGTTGACCGACTCAAAAGGAATACAGAAAGAAATTTTTTTTGAGGTCCTATGGGCATATCGAACAACTTCGAAGTCGAGTACCAGTGAAACACCGTTCTCTCTAGTATAGAACGCATAAGCTTTGATTCCGGTAGAGGTATGAGAACCGAGCCTAAGGTTCCAATATGCTACAGAGGCGTCAAATGATATGACCATGGCCACAAGTTTAAATTTGGCATACGAAAGGAGAGAAGCCACCCTAGTCCGGATAGTGGCTCAAAAGCAACGAATGGGGAGATACTACAACCGAAGGTCAAACCTTTGACACTTCCAAGTCAAGAACTTAGTATTGAGGGAAGTTACACTGCATACCAAGAACCTGAGTAACGAGAAACTAGGCCCGAACTAGGAAAGACTGTATAGAGTCACCTGTATAACCAGGAAAAGGCTCATACCGTCTCGTGTCCAGAAATGGTATACGACTACCCAACAACCGGAACGTGGCATACTTAAAGTGGTACTATTTCTAAGGTATGAACACAATTTTCTTTGTGGTTTATTACGCTTTGAACTAATCCGTGCAGGTACTTAATCGAAGTCAAATCTAAGGATTAGGTACATATAGCACGTATTGCACTCTCTTTCCCTTGGACCAGTTTTTTTCGAAGCAGGTTTTACGGAAAGATTTTTAACGAGGAAACAGTAAGCGCGCTACCCTAGTTTGGAAGACCAGTCTAAGACAGGGGACTAAAGATCGTTCGTATCAGATCAATATTATTCGATCCCTCAAAATTCAGTCTCTAATACTAGGGGACCATCACGCCCTGAAGAACCGAAGTCCTAAGTTCGGAAATTTAGAAGGCATTCTTATTCGATATTGAAAGCCAAGATTTGAATATTAGAATTTATTGTAAGGGTCAAATGATCAAACGACGCATAGCCCATTCTCGCCATGGCAGATAGCTTTTGTAACGTCAATTATTTACATGACACTCAAATTAATTAAATAAATTTGCCTTTTATGTTTCATCTGTTCATGTTGCACAAGCAATATTTTCGTTAAATTACTTAGAACGAATATTGGGTTCTAAACCCCTAAGCCTACGATCCACCCAAACCCGGGAATGCTACCCGATAATAAGATCAGGAAATTTGGGCCACTAAATCTCGGAGGCACCGAGCCTACTAGGTAGGTCCCATACACGAAAGGCTTACGGCCAACTTAAGGGACGAAACCTTTAGAGCTTTGGTCACTACATTTATCCACCTCGGAGATGTCTGAGTCCGTACATAACAAGTAAGGTCCTTACATATTTTAAATCCACAAAAAGATTACTTCGGACCCAGTCAAGTTACTCGGTCTCAAATTACGGCCATGAAAAGAGCAACCTTCAATAAAGAATAATTGTGTCAGATTAAAACGTTCAAATATTTTAACAAAGGCTTTGTTTTTAGTCAGGGTCCTCCAAAGTCAAAACGACTCGGAATTATTACTTAATCCAGGCCTCATCCGGGCTTTGGGGGAATGAACAGTTTAAGCGATGTTAAAATCTATGCTAAGGCATCAATGGCATATTATGAAGTCCAAAACACAAGTTATAAGTCTTAAACATAAGCAAATACAGAAAAGTAAAGGACACAGTGTATATCCGAAGTGTATATATATTCACAAAGGCGCTATGAAACAACCCCAAAATACAAAATATATAGCTACAAAAAAGAACAAAAAACAAACTAAGGCATGTCCTGCCTAGTCTTCGTCGGAGCCTGACTCGCTGCCCGAACCATCGGATTGATATCTCGCTCCAGTCTCGGCTTCGAGCCTCTTCGATCTCGGCCGCTAGGTCGATCCCCCAGGCATGGATCTCGTCAAGAGTCTCTCTCTGAGACAACCACTTCACTTATTCGCCTTCGTTATTACATGGGCCTCGGCTACCTCCACATCATTCTTGTACTAGGCCAACATGTCCTAAACTTTGGAGGCCTAGTCGCCTTCAATTTGGACTTCAACGCGGTGTATTATTGGTCGAGAGCATCCCATTATGTAATGCCCGAGTCGAGTTTTTCCCGGAGCTCCTCATTTAGCCGAGACCATTTGTTGACTTATTCTTTCATCACCCGAGCTGTATTTTGGTCGATGCAAAATCATCTTTGGTGACATCCCGCTCCAGGCCAGGAGATCCATTTTGCCCATCCACTCCTCAAGTGAGGCTTTGACCTCGTCCATTTTAGACCTCAACTAGTCGATCAGGGTTATCTTCTCTTGAACCTGCGAGGTTGCGACATTAACATCTGTGTTTAACTTCTCGTTATTGATCTCAAACACTCTTACCTTTTCGACCAGAAGGGTGTGTTCCAATTTCGCCTTCGAGGCCTCCTTTTGAGCTTTTTCAAGCTCAACTTGGAGGACAGAGTGTTCCTATATCTTTGTTACTCATTTTAAGGGTAAACATTGTGTAATATGGAACCAATAGTACACTAAAGTCCGGGAAATTCTGAATCAAACAAAAAATATAATATACCTATAATTTAACTTCCAGCATAAACAAAAAACGATGATATAATTTAGGGGTGTACATGGACCGGTTGGTCAATTTTTATTAAAATCAACCAGACCACTATCGGTTTTGTCGGGTGTTTCGGGTTTTTTGTACATGAATATTATTTCAATCTTACTTAGTTAAATTTTTTATAAGTAAATATATGTTTTGTAAAAAATAAAAATATTGACAAACATATGATCTGTAAAAAAAAGCTTTATGGAAGAATTTTGCTAATAACACAGGATAGTTACTTTTTTAGTCCGACAATAATTTTTTCTTGATGTATACTTTCAAGGTTGAACGAAGTTAATAGTTAAACATAAAAATCAATATCGAAATAGCACTTCAAATTTGAAAAAGATATAAGAATGTAATAAATCTTGACATGGAGTACTTCATATTCTATTAAATATTACATCCCATAAGAGAATCCCAAATATTTCTAGAATTTGTGTAAAGAAATTCTATATAAAGTCTTAAAAGTATATATAAAAATAATGTATTTATATGTCGGTTTGGTTTGGATTTTTTACTCAATACCAAACCAAACCAAATCAAATCAAGCATAATGGAGTCTTTTAATCAGTTTGGTTTGACTTTTCGATTTGATGGGGTATTCCGATTCGATTTTCTTATAATTTATTGTCATTTACCTAAATATCGATAGATAAAGCTATCCGGTGTTTATACTAGCGAGAACAATCGAGATATGCAAAACAGTATAAGGTGATATGTACAAGGTGATAATAGAGAAAAAGAAAGACTAAAAGATGACATAGATTCTGGTTAGGTTGGTCACCTATTCCATAACTAGCCCCACTCCCCTCCGGCCACGAAAGGGACAACTGACATTTGTGTTGGAAAAAGAATTAAAACTTGCCTTTCTCTATAGGAAATTCGCAGATGTGTCAAGTTCAATCTCTGTGGTCTTTGTTTAGCTTTTTGGGTGCTTGGTATGTGCAATATTGAACGAGATTCTTCCTTTGGGTATCCTAATTTTCCCAAGACATTTAATAGAACTAATTAAATTGCCATAGTCTTGACTCTTATCCCTAATCACAACTTGTCTTAGTGCCCACACTTGATAGTTTTAGTATCATTAGGTCCTAAAATCTTAGAACTCTACCAATTGTGCCACATTCACATAACTAAAACAAGAAGATAAACTTTAAAGCAAGTGGAACCAACTCATTGCCTCTCTTAATCGAGATGCCTTTACTTTAAAGTAAAATCTCTTACTCTAGTTATGTTATGTGAGGATCAATTTTTTCCTAATAATAATCATTTGGTATTCGTGACTCACTAGTCCGACTAATTTGGATTCGGGTCGGATAGAGATTAGAGCAGCATACCTTATCAACAAGTTTTCTATTCTAAAAACTTGAACCCGATATTTTTGATAAGGTTAGAGAAATCTCAACTATGCCGTCGTACGATTTGGTGGTGTGTGCGGACGTATTATGAATACACTTGCTCATATATTACTGATGTTACTAGCTATAGCCTATGTCACACACATAATAAAATTTTACCCCTTGAACTGCCTAACTAAATAAAAGGGTGAGCCTACTTGAAAGTTCAGCCGTCAGTTTTGATGGTAAGATAGGTCGTAGGTGCATAAATGGACCACCAAAAATGTAATAGCAAATCTTAAGGTTGAATTACCGAGTGTTGTATAAATTTACATATACACATAGAAATTTAGGAAAACACTGTAGTTACTCCTACTCCTTCGTTTTTTATTCACCTTTAGCTAGATGGATATGATTTGCCATTAGACAAACAAAATAGAATTGCTATTATTAACTAAGCTAATAAAAGTAACTGTTAGATTCGGATTGATTGCACAAAAGCTATCTTTTTATCCCCCCCCCCAACGAAGAGGAAATAAGAAAAGGAAAACATATATTTTAAGTTTTGTAGTTTATCTTTTTACTATGCTGGTATTTATTAAAAAAAATTAATGATTTATGGACTACTCCGTCCAACCCGGACGGTATAGCAGTCGATTTTTTGGCCGTGTACAATAGACCCTTATAGTTCGATCCTTCTCTGGATTATGCGCATAGTGTAAGCTTAATACACCGGACTGCCCTTTTTTATTAACCGACCAATGAATCTCAAACGATTTTTAGCAAATTTTTAGTAGTGAATATTTTTTTGCTTTGTTGTAATTTTTAAGAAAAACTTCAATTGCATAGAATGGTGTATATATATATATATAAGTGGGCAATACAAAAGTTAGGTGACACCTTTCTTAGGCCGAGAAACACATTTATCTTCTTCTCTTTTTTCTTGGGTTTTTCATCATTTTTTTTATTTAGTTTATATTAGAAATTCTATCTTCATAACTCATACCTCTTTATCTTCATAACCTATATTCTAAAAAATCTCAATAACTCTCATGCCTTTCATATTCATAACCTCTAAATATGTAATGTGTAAGTTTATGCCTATTTATTATATGTTCCTCCATATGTACTTATATAAGGACTTCTATGTTTTGAACAAATATGATTGACACTAACTTTATATTTTGCTTATAATGGTTTGAGCTATCTCTATGTCAATGGTTGTGGTGGACAAGAAAAATTATATATATCGTATAATTTCTATTCTTTGTTTAAGGTAAATGCACGAAGATATCCCATACATGTGTGAATCTTAAGAAGAATGTTTAAGAGGGAGTGTCAAATAATGAGGTGAAGCTCGAAGTAAAGCGTATTTCACAATTCTCATTAATGGTCTTTGATTTTGTCATATTTAAGTTTATGTAGTATAAGTTAAAGTAGAGATTTATTTTTCAAATAATATATACATCGAGATTTTGATATTTGTTTTTTATGTATATATTTGTACTCTACAATTGCAATAACTTTGAGTCGCGATTTTATTCGATGTCGAAGTGAGATTCTAATGTGTTTTCTTTTCCTGTTATATATAGATTTATCATTTTTATAAATATATTTTTCTATATGTTCTTAGTTCTTTTGCCTCTATTTCTTTTCTTCAATGAACTTTTTTGAATTAGGCATTAATCTATGACATTGACAATTTGTAGATAACGTTAAGTTAACATATACTGTAATCTAATTAATTAAGAAGTCACATGTAATAATAGGTTATTCCGATAAAAAAATTAACACTGTGAATGGGACAAGCTTTCAGTAGCTTAAAATCACTAGACAACGAGTTATAACTTTATGAAATAAAGTATTTTTTATTTTCGGGTTATACTATTGATGATTGAAAATTTAGTGAAATTCATAATCAACTTGCGAACAATCTCATTATTCTAATGTTAGGATTTACACACAATTAGTTTTGATTCTTAACTTATTAAGTGTGTTAGAAAGATTTTTTTATTAAAAAAATTAATTGTTCATTGGAGTGCTTGGTGAATTTTTTTCTTTAAAGTGTGACATTATCTCTAATTTAATATAGCAGTTACTCAATTAAATATATCACATAAAATCATGCTTTTGCTACCAGAATAATACAATAAATTAACGGAATAAAAGTTTAAACTTATGTTGCGAAGTAAGAGGAGAAGGTCTTCCTAATGATCTTTTGTCAAAAAAAATATATATTTTTTTTCATAGAAATTTTCAGCTTCTCAATATACAACTAACCATAATTTAATTTATTTGTGTAATTGGTGGCTTTAAGAAACTATGCAACTTTTATTTTTATTTTAGGTTTTATTTTTCTTGGTCTTGGACTTTCTTAAATAAATAAAACTTAAGTAATATTCTGTCATGACCCAATTTTTCCCTCCGTTGGGTATTGTGTAGGGGTGTTCAAAATCGAACTGAAACCGAAAACCGAACCGAAACCGAAGCTTAATGGCTTATTGGTATCGGGTTAACAGTTTAACAGACCGGGAACGGATTGAAATTTTTTTATTAACGGCCTATCGGTTTGGGGGCGGATTATTCAATTTTCTTAACGGATAATCCGTTAACCCGTTAAGAAT